>JBAKBP010034093.1:0-21112 GCA_037953745.1 Lithodes maja | reverse complement strand
TCAGCTCACAGAGTTTTGCGCCAGGGCACCTAAGACCAGGAAGCGTTTTTGTATCCCTGGTGGTGGTGTGGATGACGTAGTTGCAGCAGTTGACGAAGTATCAAAGCTGGCCCCTGCTAATACAATGTACGTCATCCACGTTGGATCCAACGATGTGCAGCGAACCCGGTCGGAAGATTTGCTTTTAAAGTACCAGCAGCTGATCAAGTCGTTTAAGGAGAAGTCATCAAGGATCATCGTCTCAGGAATCGTCCCCCGGCTCGGTGTAGAGAGCCGATTTTACAACATAGCCACCAGCACAAATCGTTGTCTAGCAAACCTCTGCAGGAAGGAGAACGTGGGATTCGTCGACACCTGGGACAATTTCTACTACGATGACTATTTGTTTTCGGACGATGGAGTTCATCTGAACCAGGTGGGAGCAGCACGTTTTGGGCGTCTTCTCAACGATGCGGTGAAGGATTTTCGGAGAAGAAATCGACTCAGCACAGGACAACCAGGAAGGAGGACCGAAGACAGCGAGGACGGCAACCTACAAAGGAATTAAATACTAATCCGTCAAGAACCGCGAATTTGGATAAATCTCCACCAACACGACCCAAATTCAAAACCGTCAGGGATAACGACCGAGGACAGCCATGAATGTAAATGTAGATCCGACCAGAACCAAAAATTCGATGAAAGAACGTAATGCGAGTTCTAAAACCGCAACTTTAAAGGTTTTCTATGCAAACGCTCGTAGCATACGCAATAAATTTTCAGATTTAGAGGAACTAGTGTTTACAGAAAATTATGATGTGATTGGCATAACAGAATCTTGGCTCAATACAGAAGATAGAGACTTTTTAGCAGAGTATTCACTTCCCGGTTATGTAATGTTTGAGAACAGCCGAATAAATAAAAATGGAGGTGGCGTTTTATTTTATATCAAAGAAAGTCTTAACCCGACCCTCGTGTCAAAACCTCAAATTGTGAACGTCGACACATCTTTTGTGCTAATAAAGAATAATAAAGGTACAAAAATAATACTTGCGTTAATATACAGACCTCCAGCTCAATCAGTGCAAACTGACCGAGAAATTTACGAACAAATTGCAGATGTAAGTAACTCACAAGATACCGTAATTTTTGGCGACTTTAATTTACCTGTGACCAAGTGGGGCGATACTCTTACTTCACACTCCGGACATGACTTGTATACGAACTTGCAAGAGAGTTCGCTTTATCAATTTGTTCGAACGCCGACCCGTGGTAATAACGTTCTTGACATTGTACTTGCAACAAAAGAAGAATTGATAGAGAATTTGAATGTTGGTGATGAATTCAGTAACAGCGACCATCGTACGATAACTTTCACTTTAAAGTTTACTAGTAACGAACCAAATAGTAGCATCGAAAAAGTCCCTAATTTCAAGAAAGCAAACTTCCATAAACTTAGAGCTATGTTTAAAGAAACTGACTGGAGCTTTTTAATTAACAATAACGACATAAATACATCTTGGAAGTTATTCGAAACCACTTACCTAAAAGCAGTGCAAGACTGCATACCATCGAAAATACGGCGTCCAGGCCATAATAATAAGCCCAAATGGTGGAATAAAGATATTTCAAACTGCCTGCTTGCTAAAAAATTTGCTAATGATAGATTAAAATCCTCACAAAATGACGAAGAACGGGTGAAATTTGTAGAGCTACGACGCAAAGCCAAAAAGTTAATTAAGCAAAGTAAAAAGACCTTAGAGTTACATATTGCGAATCAAAGTAAAACAAACCCGAAAGAATTCTATAGTTATATCAGAAAGAAAAAAGTAGTTACTTCAATTGTTGGACCGTTAGTCGATGAAAAAGGAGAATACACCAAAGACGAAGTACAAATGAGTAATGCCCTCAATACCTTCTTTGCATCAGTTTTTACAACCGAAGACCTCAGTGATATCCCTACACCATCGCCGATTCAGATTGATAATTCAGATGTTCTAAGCAATATCACCGTTACAGAGAGAGAAGTATTGAATTGTTTAGATAAACTCAAAGTAAATAAAACGCCAGGACCTGATACAATCTCGCCTAGAGTTCTAAAGGAAGCTAAGAATGAGCTCTCCAAACCACTGACATTACTATTCAATAAATCCTTGCAGTCTGGAACTATGCCTGATCAGTGGAAGCTAGCCAACGTAACACCGATATTCAAAAAAGGCAGCAAATCCCTACCCAGTAACTATCGTCCAATTAGCTTAACCTCAGTTGTATGTAAAATGCTAGAAACGGTCATACGAGACAGACTCGTAAATCACTTAGAGGAAAATAACATACTTAAAGATACTCAACACGGCTTTCGTAAAAAACGTTCCTGTTTAACAAACCTCTTAGACTTCTTCCACGATATCCTCAACCTCTACGATGAGAGTAAAGCTGTAGATATTATATACCTTGATTTTCAAAAGGCCTTTGACAAAGTTCCCCACAAACGTTTACTGCTAAAACTAAAAGCGCATGGAATACAAGACGGTGTGTTGAAATGGATAGAAAATTGGCTCAACAACAGAAAGCAAAGAGTAGTCATAAACGGTAAGGCATCTAAATGGACCAATGTAAGTAGCGGGGTACCCCAGGGATCGGTACTAGGACCAATTCTCTTTCTAATTTACATCAACGACATAGATGAGGGTCTCACCTGCACAATCTCAAAATTTGCTGACGATACAAAAATTGCAAATAGCGTACTCTCAAAAGAACAAGTTGACGATATGCAACACAATCTAGATAAATTGTCATGTTGGGCCCAAATTTGGCAAATGAGTTTCAATGCGGATAAATGTAAAGTACTACATGTCGGATACCTAAATGAGAAAGCAAACTATTCGATGAATGGCACTCAGCTTAAGAATGTAAACAGAGAAACTGATCTGGGAGTAACAATATCGAGTAACCTAAAACCGAGTCAACAATGTTCAGAAGTTGTTAAGAAGGCAAACAAAATAATTGGCTTTATAGGCAGGTCATTTGAGCATAAATCCAAAGAAGTTATCCTAACCCTTTACAATTCCTTAGTCCGCCCTCTTCTGGAATACTGCGTTCAATCCTGGTGCCCTTATTACCAAAAAGATATAAACAAGCTAGAACGAGTTCAACGTAGAGTTACCAAAATGATACCTAGCCTAAAGAACAAACCATACGAAGAGCGTCTTAGAGAATTAAATCTATTTCCTTTAACCCAGCGCAGATTAAGAGGCGACTTAATTCAAGTGTTCAAAATCATCAAAGGCATCGACAATATGAACTGTAGTAAGTACTTCACTATCGACCAATCTAATTACACACGGGGAAACGGTTGCAAAATTATTGGTAAATCTTTTAACTCGCACGAATCTAAGAATTTCTTCTTCAATCGAGTTGTCAACTTGTGGAATGGGCTTCCCCGAAACGTTATAGACTGCAGCACCGTTGATTCATTTAAATTCCGCCTAGACAAATATCTCGCATCAAACCCGCGACTGACTGCGTTTGTAAATGAATAACTTTATCCTCCCCTCAGTTACTAACCCATATGTCCCCTACTAACTTCCTAGTCCTGCCACGTTAGTGGCAGGGCAGTAGTTCCCTTTCCAATGTTCCCTTACCCACTCTAAACCACTGTTTGGACACTTGATCCTCAGTGTTTTGGAGGACAAGCAGCCTAGAAGGGTCACTAGATCTGTTGTTGCTTGATTTCCTTTGTACTCCTTTGTACTCAGTTAAAAATCGCTCATAAAGTTTGCTCGTCTTTTCCTGAACGCACCCTGCTCCTCATTTGTGAAGTTTTCTAAATTATAATTAGCTCTCTCTCTCTCTCTCTCTCTCTCTCTCTCTCTCTCTCTCTCTCTCTCTCTCTCTCTGTTATCCAAGACTTTTTCAAATATTGTTCTCCTTCGCTTTCTGAAGTGCTTTCCGTATTGTTCCCCCTTTCCTGTGTGTCTATTTATATTGCTAGCCTTCTCCGTTTCCCTTCCGACTCTCTTCCAGTTTGACCCCTCGTTCCATCTTGCCTCCTTTCCTAAAATACCCATACAGTTTGTGTATCTCTCAGTTTGACATTGTTGGCATTAAATGTAGGCAGCTGCTTTCTTACACTTAAGAGCTAAGTAAAATTGTGTACACTTAGAATTTATTGTATTGTATTTCTATGGACCAAATAAAAATTATCATTATCATTATCATTATCACCCTCTTCTCTTGTTGTTGTAGTTGTAGTTCCCGAGTCCGGTAGACCGAAGCCGCTCCAGACGCTCGGGCACCCGAATGGGCCAGAATGAGATGAGATATGTGTCTGAGAGGGCAGCAGGGGAGGGGATAATCAGCTCACGGGGTTGCACCCCCGGGCCAATGCCCCCACTGCCTGCAGCCCCCCTTGTAGTGTCACCCAATCAGGCCATCTCGCTAGCAGGAAAAGTAGTACAGGAAAAGAGACACACACGGCTAAGGTTGGGATGAGGATACCAAACCTCACTCTGGATAGGACCAGCCCTCACCCTTCCTCTTCTCTTGGTATGGTCCTTGATTACCCGCTCAAGTACCTTTCTACATCCCCCTCTGTCGTTCTTCTTTCATCACTCCGGGTCGAGTGTGTCATTCACTTGTCTTAAGGGGGGTCACCGGTTTTGTTTTATCTTTATGTCCTTTTCTCTCTGTCCTTGGCTTGTATTCATTCGGCCCCATTCAGCCAACTATTTTAAGACGTTTGCCCCATCCAGGTGTCGATTTCTTCCTGGCGAGCGATAGCAAGCCAGCATTGTATGGAGAAATCCGGCTTCGCCGGAAAAAAAAATCTATCGAAAAATGTACAAATTTAGCTTGCTGTCAAAAGAAAAATATATATATGCTGGCTCGCTACCGCTCGCCAGGAAAATATTGACACCTGGATGGGGGTAAACGTCTTAAAACAGTAGGCTGAATGTGGCCGAATGGATACAAGCCAAAGAGAGAGGGAGAGAAAGAGAAAAAAGAAGCGAGGTGGGCTGCCTTAAGTTTCTTGTTGGTCTGTTGATTGTATTTCACAGTTAACCCTTTCAGTGCCGGTGCCGTTCTATTAACTTGATTCTGGTTACTATTAAACAATTTTATTAAGTTTCAAAAGGGCCTACATCAATCAACAGGCGTCGAACTATTTCACTTAACCCTTTTGACTTCCACAGATCCTTCTTAAACTGCACAACATCGTCTAAATATAGCTAAAATAAAACTAAAAAGCCGTCGCCGATACAGAAGGGGTTAAGAGAGAGAGAGAGAGAGAGAGAGAGAGAGAGAGAGAGAGAGAGAGAGAGAGAGAGAGAGAGAGAGAGAGAGAGAGAGAGAGAGAGAGAGAGAACGGGCCATACATTACACACAGTGACGGGAAAGGGAATTAAGGGGACATGGGCCGGCTTTCTGGACCACTTTCTCCCTCATGTTTAGCCCCATTAGTTTTCAGATGTTAAGATGTTTGCCTCATTAGTTAGTCGATTTTAAGACCTTTCACCCCATTTCTTCGCCAATATTTAGACCTTTCGTGCTATTTAGGTGTATATTTTTTCCCTGGCGAACGATAGTGAGCCTGTAATGTTGGAAGAACAGGCCTTCGGCCGGGAAAATTTTCTACCGAAAAATTTACAAATTAATGTATGTTTTTTTTTTTTTTTTTTTTTTTTTTTTTTATGGAGGTCTAGGGAGGAAACTAGAAAATAATGAATACATGCAAAAATCACCCAAAAAGCGACTACCTACCCCTTAAGGGGAGATATCCACTTGAGGGACTTTTTTCTTGACCCCTTTCTCCCTCATGTTTAGCCCCATTGCTTTTTGAGATTTTAAGACGTTTGCCCCATTAGTTTGGTGATTTTCAAGAATGTCCACCCTATTCTGTCAATTTAAAGATCTTTCGTGCCATTTAGGTGTCGATTTTATCCTGGCGAGCGATAGCGAGCCTGTAATTTAAGAGTAATCGGCCTTCGGCCGGGACATTTTTCTACCGAAAAATGTACAAATTTATCTTGAAAGGGGGTCAAGGGGGTGAAATTTTAAGATTGCTGGAAGAGTAGGAAACAAACTAGAAACCTCCCCTTAAGTAGCTGGGAGAGAGGGACAGGTTATGCGTCAAGTATATAGGGGGGTACAATAATACGGGAATGGGAAGGAAAGAGAGATGTATCGAGGACGTTGTTAGGCACGGAAGGGATATATATATATAGCCTAAATATGGAGAGAAATTATGATTCAATTTTTGGTCGATTTTGTTCATTTATGAATTATTTTTCTAGTTCCCTCCCTACACCTGCATTTGATCCTCCTTCTAGATTAATTTGTACATTTTTCGGTAGAAAAATTGCCCGGCCGAAATTACAGGCTCACTATCGTTCGCCAGGAAAAAAATAGACACCTAAATAGCACGAAAGGTCTGAAATATTGACAAGGAAATGGGGCGGAAGGTCTTAAAATCTGAAAACTAAAGGGGCTAAACACGAGGGAGAAGTGGATCTAGAAATACCGACCATTCTAAGTACAAAGGAGTACAAAGGAAATCAAGCAACAACAGGTCTAGTGACCCTTCTAGGTTGCTTGTCCTCCAAAACACTGAGGATCAAGTGTCCAAACAGTGGTTTAGAGTGGGTAAGGGAACATTGGAAAGGGAATTACTGCCCTGGAACTAATGTCCGTGGCAGGATTAGGAAGTTAGTAGAGGACAGATGGGTTAGTAACTGAGTAGATGAGAGAGAGAGAGAGAGAGAGAGAGAGAGAGAGGGCAGGTTTCCATATGCGTCAAGTAAGGGGGGGGTTACAATAATACGGTAATAGGAAGGGAAGGGAGACTATTGGGGTTAGTTGTTAGGCACGGAAGGGATAGGCTATAGGATAATGTGGAGAGAAATGACCGTAGACTATGTGGCCCAAGGAAGGATATTAGACAAATTACTTAAAAGGGGGGGGGGGGGGGAATTAATTTTTTGTTCGATTTGTTTCATTTATACATTATTTTTTCTAGTTTCCTCCCTAGACCTGCATCAAACTTTAAAAAAAAAAAAAAAAAAAAAAAAACACATCCATTACATCCCTCTTCTAGATTAATGTGTACATTTTATAGCACCACTGATAACATCCACCACTTAATATATATCCTGCTATTATCTCCATTTGGTCCTGAACGTTAATGAGGAGCTTTCCAGCCTTGTTCCTCGGACGGTCTTAAGGGGAGGTATTTAGTTTGTACCCTAGACCTCCATCAAGCTTAAAAATTACACTCCCTTGACCCTCTTCAAGATAAATTTGTACATTTTTCGGTAAAAAAAAATGTCCCGGCCGAAGGCCGTTTCCGCTTACATTACAGGCTCGCTATCGCTCGCCAGGAAAAATTCGACACCTAAATGGCACGAAATTTCTAAAAATTGACAGAAATGGGGCGAAAGTTCTTAAAATCGACAAATTAATGGGGCGAACGTCATAAAATCTCAATAGCAGTGGAGTTAAACATGAGGGAGAAAGGGGTCCAGAAAAATCTCCCTCAAGTGGAAATCTCCCCTTAATGTTACTGCCGCCCTGTTGCTGGTGCCATTACCTGCGAGTGATGGGGATGGGCTTCAGGGCTTCACTATATAAAGGGTTCTGCTAGTACTGAACATGTATTTTGTATCCAGTAGTTCGCTTTACTGAAAATATTATTGTGCATCTAATAGTTCGCTTTATTTCACGTTTGTTCATATATCTAGCAAATTATATGTTCTATCTTGTATCTATTAATATTTAGAATTTGTATCTAGCTATCTATCGCCGGACGCCTTACTCCCCTTCCCTCTCCGACATATGACGCAATTTTGAGCCTATTAGGGATACTTTAAAGCCGTTATAAACATCAGGGGTATTTACAAACCTTTAGTTTAGTTACTTCAACCTCTAGTTGTTTTTGAGTTAGCTGTGGGCAGAAAACTAATTGTGGAGAGGTAATTATAAGAGTGAGAGAACTCTATTTCTTTTGCTAATCTGGCAACCTCTGCATCATATGAGTCTGAAGGGGTTAATGAGGGTGGCCATACACAGAAGGCACCCAAGTGGACCTATCCCCTGTAAGAGGGACAACCCATGTCAAATTACTGAAGGACTTACAATGTATATTTTAGCACTATATATTTCTACAGTGGTGTTTGGCTAGTCCATCCACTAACCTGCTTCACCTATTTGTATCAGGTTGACTCCCCTAGACAGGTTGCCGACCAAGGCTGATGAGTCCCATCCACCCGGATTTTTTATAAAGTTGCCTCCCATAGTTGGGTTGCCGACCAAGGCTAAAGAGTCCCATCAAACCGAATCTTCCAAACAATATACTAATATTAACTTGATTTCCTGTTCCATATTGGAAAAATAAACTTAAATGACGAATGAGGAACCGCAGCGACCTGAACGAGGACTGAATGGTGATTTGCCTGTATTGAAAGAGCGAAGAGGGAAGGAAGGTGGAGCAAGAAGAGTCCGGAAGTGAGGCGGGAGGGGAGGGAAGGAAGGTGGAGCAATAATAGTCCAGAAGTGAGGCGGGAGGGGAGGGAAGGAAGGTGGAGCAAGAAGAGTCCGGAAGTGAGGCGGGAGGGGAGGGAAGGAAGGTGGAGCAATAATAGTCCGGAAGTGAGGCGGGAGGGGAGGGAAGGAAGGTGGAGCAATAATAGTCCGGAAGTGAGGCGGGAGGGGAGGGAAGGAAGGTGGAGCAATAATAGTCCGGAAGTGAGGCGGGAGGGGAGGGAAGGAAGGTGGAGCAATAATAGTCCGGAAGTGAGGCGGGAGGGGAGGGAAGGAAGGTGGAGCAATAATAGTCCGGAAGTGAGGCGGGAGGGGAGGGAAGGAAGGTGGAGCAATAATAGTCCGGAAGTGAGGCGGGAGGGGAGGGAAGGAAGGTGGAGCAAGAAGAGTCCGGAAGTGAGGCGGGAGGGGAGGGAAGGAAGGTGGAGCAAGAAGAGTCCGGAAGTGAGGCGGGAGGGGAGGGAAGGAAGGTGGAGCAAGAAGAGTCCGGAAGTGAGGCGGGAGGGGAGGGAAGCAAGAGGCCAGGAATATGACAGAAGTTGGAAAAAGGGATGAATAACCAATAGGCGGGCTGCAAATTAGTACAAAATACAGACTAAATACAAAACCCTTCCTTCAAGTCTGTTGACTTTCCAACACAAAGGGGGCGGAAGCAAGTTAAGGGGAGGTGTTTAGTTTGTTTCCTACTCCTCCAGCAATCTTAAAATGTTACCCCCTTGACCACCTTTCAAGATAAATTTGTAAATTTTTCGGTAGAAAAATGTCCCGGCCGAAGGCCGATTACTCTTAAATTACAGGCTCGCTATCGCTCGCCAGGAAAAAAACGACACCTAAATGGCACGAAAGGTCTTAAAATTGACAGAACGGGGCGGAAAATCTTAAAATCACCAAACTAATGGGGCAAACGTCTTAAAATCTCAAAAGCAATGGGGCTAGATATGAGGGAGAAAGGGGTCAAGAAAAAGTCCCTTAAGTGGTAGTGCTTGTTTTCCTGGTCTATGTATAATTGTATATATTTGTATATATATATATTTTAGAATTTCCTGGCTAGACCTCCATCAAGCTTACAAAAACACTCCCTTGACCCCCTTTCAAGATGAATGTGTACAGTTTTCGGTAGAAAAATATCCCGGTTAATTAAAAAATTACAGGCTCGCTATCGCTCGCCAGGAAAACATCGACACCTAAATGTCACGAAAGGTCTTAATATTGACAAATAAATGGGGCGAAAGGTCTCAAAATCGCCAAACTAATGGAACGAACATCCTTGAGGCCCACGTCTCTTCAACAAACTCCCACGGCGAGTAAGAGACATGAGGGACATCTCGTTAGACAACTTCAAGAGAGCCCTAGATGTCGAACTGCAAAAAGTGCCAGACGAGCCCATCCTCGCAAGGGAGCGAACTGTCGCTTCAAACAGTCTACTGCACCAGATCACCACCCATAACGAGGGGCGTCGCGCTCCTTGGTGCCGCTAGAAGAGCGGCGAACACATCAAAAGGTACCAAAAGGTAAGGTATCATAAAATCTCAAAACTAATAGGCTAAACATGAGGCAGAAGGGGATCCATAAAAAGTGACTACCTCCCCCTTAACAGTAATCTTGTTGTGCAGCAAAAATAAACTTGCCCAACGTAAACAATGCCAAAACAAACTTGCCCAACGTAAACAATGCCAAAACAAACTTGCCCAACGTAAACAATGCCAAAAACAAACTTGCCCAACGTAAACAATGCCAAAACAAACTTGCCCAACGTAAACAATGCCAAAACAAACTTGCCCAACGTAAACAATGCCAAAAACAAACTTGCCCAACGTAAACAATGCCAAAACAAACTTGCCCAACGTAAACAATGCCAAAACAAACTTGCCCAACGTAAACAATGCCAAAACAAACTTGCCCAACGTAAACAATGCCAAAAACAAACTTGCCCAACGTAAACAATGCCAAAACAAACTTGCCCAACGTAAACAATGCCAAAACAAACTTGCCCAACGTAAACAATGCCAAAAACAAACTTGCCCAACGTAAACAATGCCAAAACAAACTTGCCCAACGTAAACAATGCCAAAACAAACTTGCCCAACGTAAACAATGCCAAAACAAACTTGCCCAACGTAAACAATGCCAAAACAAACTTGCCCAACGTAAACAATGCCAAAAGAGAAAATTAATGTATTTATTTTTTCTATTTTTTTTTTTTTTTAGTTTCCTCCCCAGACCTCCATCAAGCTTAAAAAACATCCCCTAGACCCCCCTGCGAGATAAATTTGTATATTTTTCGGTAGAAAAAAGTCCCGGCCGAAGGCCGGTTCCTACTACAATTACAGGCTCGCTATCGCTCGCCAGGAAAAAATCGACACCTAAATTGCACGAAATTTCCTAATATTGACAAAGGAATGGGGTGAAAGGTATTACAATCGCCAAACTATTGGGTCGAACATCTTAAAATCTTAAAACTAATGGGACTATACATGAGGGAGAAGGGGAGCCAGAAAAATGACCCATCTCCCCTTAAACATATGTTATGATTAACTAACTTCTACCGAGTCAAATTACAACCACATGTGGTGATGGGCTGGTCTATCAGAGTGAGAACTGAGCGATCTCTGCCATACCCATAGCTTACTCTCACTGTTCCTTTTACTTATATATTTCCTAGATCTCAAGTGACGGCGTCTCTTCCGTGGATTGACCTCCCAATCTACCAAGATTGGAAGCCAAAGCGTCACATTTTTCCTTTGCCCCCCCTCAACGTTCTCTTCATAATTGCTGAGGGGCACAGGGCCCTGGGTGGGTCTTTGGTTTCCCGGGCGTTTCCACACCTCCTCAGCTCCCTGCCATGGAGTGGCTTCGGTCACCCAGGCTTTATTGTGGTCGGCAGGGAGGGTTCTGTGGGGGCGCTTGGTTATGGCCTTGGCCTTGCTCGGGGCCTTGGGGCTGTTCGGCCAGGCAGCTTTGGGAACAACAACAACAACAACAACATTAAGGGGAGATTTCCACTTGAGGGACTTTTTTCTTGACCCCTTTCTCCCTCATGTCTAGCCCCATTGCTTTTGAGATGTTAAGACGTTCGCCCCATTAGTTTGGCGATTTTAAGAACCCTCGCCACATTTCTGTCAAATTTAAGACCATTCGTGCCACTTAGGTGTCGATTTTTTCCTGGCGAGCGATAGCGAGCCTGTAATTTAAGCCGGGAAATTTTTCTACCGAAAAATGTACAAATTTATCTTGAAAGGGGGTCTAGGGGGAGTAATTTTAAGCTTGATGGAAGTCTAGGGAATCAACTAAAAACCTCCCCTTAAAGGTTGTGTTTCATATTTACCGATATCATTAGTCCGGTCCGATAATCTGTCACCACCACCTCAGCTCACCTGTGGGAAGAAACAAGCTAAAATAAGAAAAGATGATAATTATATGGTTGATTAATCTTCGTTTTTTTATTAATTTCACCACAACACCAAACACCTCCAATGACATTAATGAAAGAATATATGTGATCCACTAGGATTCGAACCCGGGTTATCACACACAGATTTTTAGACACCTTAACCATTACACCACCAAGACGGTTCTTACTACTACTACTACTACTACTACTTTTACTACTACTACTACTATTTTTTTTTTTTTTTTTTTTTTTTTTTTTTTTTTTTTTTTTTTTAACCACTCAGCCTGTGCATCCCCTCTTTGGACCCTAGACCAGGTCAGAATAGTCATCAAAGCGCCTGACTTGGTTGTCATTCAGCTACTTCCTATTCCGGGGTCAGCACTCGGACTCATCATCGTGGATTACTACTACTGCATTGATTTTTATTTAATATTTTTCATACATTTCATGTTACTACTACTACCGTCACCACCTCCACCACCACCACCACCACCACCACCACCACTACCTTATATTTAATATTGTACACATATTTTATTTCACAAGCATCAGATACTACTATTCTACACCATGCAACTTCAATCCAGTCTCCTTCCTATGCGACCCTCTGCCACTGCTGCCTCGTAGTCTACTTCTGCCAACTACTACAACTACTACTACTACCCCCTACTACTACTACTACTACTACTAATACTACTACTACTACAACTACAACTACTACTACAACCACTCAGCCTGTGCATCCCCTCTTTGGACCCTAAACCAGGTCAGAACAGTCATCAAAGCATCCGACTTGGTAGTCATTCAGCTACTTACTATTCCGGGGTCAGCACTCAGACTCATCATTGTGGATTACTACTACTACATTGGTTTTTATTTAATATTGTTCATACATTTTATTTTACAAGCATCAGATATTACTATTCAACACCATGCAACTTCAATCCAGTCTCCTTCCTATGCGACCCTCTGCCACTGCTGCCTCGTAGTCCACTTCTGCCACCGTCGCTGGTTGTGGTGCAGACAGTCTTGTTCCCCGCAGGCATAGTAGTGCTGATCTGAGCAACGAGAAAGATAGACGGCACCTCATCCAGGCTACAACGTGGCTCCTGGGCTGTTTCTTCTTCTCTGCGATGATCTCTGCAAGCCTTGAATAGAAGCACTGGGCCCTAGGTCCCATCCCTCCAGATGTGGTGAAGACTAGTGGGGTAAAGCTGCCATGTTCGATATTTAAGATCCTTTCCCCATATGCCCTGACCTTCTCTTGTTCATTCCTCTTGTTCATTCCTCATAGACCCCGTGCTACCGCCAGACGCTGCAGACGCTCTGTCAACGCTCTCACGATATCGATCATAATTTGAGTATTAACTACTCATCCTCTTTATTCTTGTGCATGAAAGGTGGTTAAGAGCACGTTTAACCATCCTGTAGCTTAGTAAGTAACACTGCACGATATTTCGCTGTGTATTGACTGATAAACTTTGTGTTTATCACAAGACTCCTGCTCGGACAGGGCGCCACTAGCGCCATCTATTGTTTTGTTTTGCTTTGTAAACAAACGCTCTCTTATTACTATTTTATATAAAATCGTAGCCCCTAATTTTACCCATTACCTACTGTAGTAAGTATCTATTTAACTGCCTTGTATGTAAGTAAAGCTTTGCATATTAATTTGCTAATAAACAATATTGTTTACTAACTAACCTGCCTACAGAGACTAACGCCGACGCCATTTTGTAAACAAACCTTTTGGGGGGATTATACATTAAATTCCAGCAAATTTTGTACCAAATTTAAGTGCATTCATTTATCTTTTCCCCCTAGATATATTCTTGACTTTTTCTCCTCAGACTGATTTTACTTTAAGCTAAGGGTGGTATTTGTACAAACTAACCTAGCCTAACCCAACCTGCCAAGCTTTTGACCTAACCCAAACCTAGCCTAGCCTATAGCCAGCCAATCTGTTTTATTATTAACTCTTGTAGATATTGTATTTAGTATCCTACTGTAGCTATACAGTATATATCTGTAATTTTAGTTGTTGCTTGCACGTTCTTGTAATAACCTTTGACTGATACACTTTTTTTATCTAAAAAGAGTAGGCTACTGCTTTACTAGGCTACAGTGACACCAGGGCCATCTGTTGACACAGTATATTAACCCCTTGTGTGCAGTCACACTTTATTTTTATATAATCTCTATTCGGTGAATTGTATATTTAGTTACATATTCTGTTATACATATATTTGTTTAAGGTTAGGTTATCACACCTGGTAGCCTATTTCTGCGAATTTCAATTTTATTATTTTCGGTTAGGCTATTCAACGCTGGTAGCCTATTATTGCGTATTTCAATTTAAAAAAAAAAACTTTTGGTAGGCTATCGCCCCTGGAAGCCTAATTCTGCGTATCTCAACATTTTTGTTTTCGGTTAGGCTATCACCCCTGATAACCTATTTCTGCGTATTTCAGCATATTTGTTTTCGGTTGAAGTGATTGAAGTGTTTTTAAAGTGAGTGAAGTGTTTTAAAGTGAGTGAATTGTTTTTTAAGTGAGTGAAGTGATCTGAAGAAAGTGACTGTCACCATGCCTCGCGCTTGTGCGAACTGCGCCGGTAGGTTTGGTGAGTCCATGTTTGCTACTATCGATCTTCAAGACTGCCGGCTCTGCCAGCAACGAGAGAATTTTACAGTGAAATTAGACGAAGCCTACAACAAGATCAACGTCCTCACCATGAAGCTGGAATCACTCCAAGAGTTTGTAACACTCAACGTTGGAGTACCACAAACTTCAATTGTCACCGCAACTCCAGCAGCCACCAACGCCCCAACGTCAACTGCCAACAATTCAACGCCTACAGTAGCCACTTCAGCTGATGTATCCGATACTCAAGATACAAATAGTGACTCTCTTCCCCCTCAAGACAACTTCCGTGTCGTGAGGAACAACGTTTGCCCCAAGACCAGGAAACACATACCGATTACCGAGTGTCAAAACCGTTTCCAGATACTCGCAGACTCAGATGACGAAGAGGAAATAGAAGAAGTCCGGCTCGTGGGAGACTCGATGATACGTGGTCAGCTCACAGAGTTTTGCGCCAGGGCACCTAAGACCAGGAAGCGTTTTTGTATCCCTGGTGGTGGTGTGGATGACGTAGTTGCAGCAGTTGACGAAGTATCAAAGCTGGCCCCTGCTAATACAATGTACGTCATCCACGTTGGATCCAACGATGTGCAGCGAACCCGGTCGGAAGATTTGCTTTTAAAGTACCAGCAGCTGATCAAGTCGTTTAAGGAGAAGTCATCAAGGATCATCGTCTCAGGAATCGTCCCCCGGCTCGGTGTAGAGAGCCGATTTTACAACATAGCCACCAGCACAAATCGTTGTCTAGCAAACCTCTGTAGGAAGGAGAACGTGGGATTCGTCGACACCTGGGACAATTTCTACTACGATGACCATTTGTTTTCGGACGATGGAGTTCATCTGAACCAGGTGGGAGCAGCACGTTTTGGGCGTCTTCTCAACGATGCGGTGAAGGATTTTCGGAGAAGAAATCGACTCAGCACAGGACAACCAGGAAGGAGGACCGAAGACAGCGAGGACGGCAACCTACAAAGGAATTAAATACTAATCCGTCAAGAACCGCGAATTTGGATAAATCTCCACCAACACGACCCAAATTCAAAACCGTCAGGGATAACGACCGAGGACCGAGGACAGCCATGAATGTAAATGTAGATCCGACCAGAACCAAAAATTCGATGAAAGAACGTAATGCGAGTTCTAAAACCGCAACTTTAAAGGTTTTCTATGCAAACGCTCGTAGCATACGCAATAAATTTTCAGATTTAGAGGAACTAGTGTTTACAGAAAATTATGATGTGATTGGCATAACAGAATCTTGGCTCAATACAGAAGATAGAGACTTTTTAGCAGAGTATTCACTTCCCGGTTATGTAATGTTTGAGAACAGCCGAATAAATAAAAATGGAGGTGGCGTTTTATTTTATATCAAAGAAAGTCTTAACCCGACCCTCGTGTCAAAACCTCAAATTGTGAACGTCGACACATCTTTTGTGCTAATAAAGAATAATAAAGGTACAAAAATAATACTTGCGTTAATATACAGACCTCCAGCTCAATCAGTGCAAACTGACCGAGAAATTTACGAACAAATTGCAGATGTAAGTAACTCACAAGATACCGTAATTTTTGGCGACTTTAATTTACCTGTGACCAAGTGGGGCGATACTCTTACTTCACACTCCGGACATGACTTGTATACGAACTTGCAAGAGAGTTCGCTTTATCAATTTGTTCGAACGCCGACCCGTGGTAATAACGTTCTTGACATTGTACTTGCAACAAAAGAAGAATTGATAGAGAATTTGAATGTTGGTGATGAATTCAGTAACAGCGACCATCGTACGATAACTTTCACTTTAAAGTTTACTAGTAACGAACCAAATAGTAGCATCGAAAAAGTCCCTAATTTCAAGAAAGCAAACTTCCATAAACTTAGAGCTATGTTTAAAGAAACTGACTGGAGCTTTTTAATTAACAATAACGACATAAATACATCTTGGAAGTTATTCGAAACCACTTACCTAAAAGCAGTGCAAGACTGCATACCATCGAAAATACGGCGTCCAGGCCATAATAATAAGCCCAAATGGTGGAATAAAGATATTTCAAACTGCCTGCTTGCTAAAAAATTTGCTAATGATAGATTAAAATCCTCACAAAATGACGAAGAACGGGTGAAATTTGTAGAGCTACGACGCAAAGCCAAAAAGTTAATTAAGCAAAGTAAAAAGACCTTAGAGTTACATATTGCGAATCAAAGTAAAACAAACCCGAAAGAATTCTATAGTTATATCAGAAAGAAAAAAGTAGTTACTTCAACTGTTGGACCGTTAGTCGATGAAAAAGGAGAATACACCAAAGACGAAGTACAAATGAGTAATGCCCTCAATACCTTCTTTGCATCAGTTTTTACAACCGAAGACCTCAGTGATATCCCTACACCATCGCCGATTCAGATTGATAATTCAGATGTTCTAAGCAATATCACCGTTACAGAGAGAGAAGTATTGAATTGTTTAGATAAACTCAAAGTAAATAAAACGCCAGGACCTGATACAATCTCGCCTAGAGTTCTAAAGGAAGCTAAGAATGAGCTCTCCAAACCACTGACATTACTATTCAATAAATCCTTGCAGTCTGGAACTATGCCTGATCAGTGGAAGCTAGCCAACGTAACACCGATATTCAAAAAAGGCAGCAAATCCCTACCCAGTAACTATCGTCCAATTAGCTTAACCTCAGTTGTATGTAAAATGCTAGAAACGGTCATACGAGACAGACTCGTAAATCACTTAGAGGAAAATAACATACTTAAAGATACTCAACACGGCTTTCGTAAAAAACGTTCCTGTTTAACAAACCTCTTAGACTTCTTCCACGATATCCTCAACCTCTACGATGAGAGTAAAGCTGTAGATATTATATACCTTGATTTTCAAAAGGCCTTTGACAAAGTTCCCCACAAACGTTTACTGCTAAAACTAAAAGCGCATGGAATACAAGACGGTGTGTTGAAATGGATAGAAAATTGGCTCAACAACAGAAAGCAAAGAGTAGTCATAAACGGTAAGGCATCTAAATGGACCAATGTAAGTAGCGGGGTACCCCAGGGATCGGTACTAGGACCAATTCTCTTTCTAATTTACATCAACGACATAGATGAGGGTCTCACCTGCACAATCTCAAAATTTGCTGACGATACAAAAATTGCAAATAGCGTACTCTCAAAAGAACAAGTTGACGATATGCAACACAATCTAGATAAATTGTCATGTTGGGCCCAAATTTGGCAAATGAGTTTCAATGCGGATAAATGTAAAGTACTACATGTCGGATACCTAAATGAGAAAGCAAACTATTCGATGAATGGCACTCAGCTTAAGAATGTAAACAGAGAAACTGATCTGGGAGTAACAATATCGAGTAACCTAAAACCGAGTCAACAATGTTCAGAAGTTGTTAAGAAGGCAAACAAAATAATTGGCTTTATAGGCAGGTCATTTGAGCATAAATCCAAAGAAGTTATCCTAACCCTTTACAATTCCTTAGTCCGCCCTCTTCTGGAATACTGCGTTCAATCCTGGTGCCCTTATTACCAAAAAGATATAAACAAGCTAGAACGAGTTCAACGTAGAGTTACCAAAATGATACCTAGCCTAAAGAACAAACCATACGAAGAGCGTCTTAGAGAATTAAATCTATTTCCTTTAACCCAGCGCAGATTAAGAGGCGACTTAATTCAAGTGTTCAAAATCATCAAAGGCATCGACAATATGAACTGTAGTAAGTACTTCACTATCGACCAATCTAATTACACACGGGGAAACGGTTGCAAAATTATTGGTAAATCTTTTAACTCGCACGAATCTAAGAATTTCTTCTTCAATCGAGTTGTCAACTTGTGGAATGGGCTTCCCCGAAACGTTATAGACTGCAGCACCGTTGATTCATTTAAATTCCGCCTAGACAAATATCTCGCATCAAACCCGCGACTGACTGCGTTTGTAAATGAATAACTTTATCCTCCCCTCAGTTACTAACCCATATGTCCCCTACTAACTTCCTAGTCCTGCCACGTTAGTGGCAGGGCAGTAGTTCCCTTTCCAATGTTCCCTTACCCACTCTAAACCACTGTTTGGACACTTGATCCTCAGTGTTTTGGAGGACAAGCAGCCTTGAAGGGTCACTAGATCTGTTGTTGCTTGATTTCCTTTGTACTCCTTTGTACTCCTCTTGTGTGCAGCCTCCAGAGACAGCCCGCTGTAGCTATGGGCCATTGGGTCGAATATTCTTACGTCAAAGAATGCTCGCTGTGCTCTTGTCCAAAAACTTCTTGCACTAACGTCCACTCGTGCTTCGTTGGATGTGTTGGCCGTCCTGTGCTGCAAGATCTCTCCCTCCAAGGGAATAAGTGATGGTTCGCGCACCACATCTCGACACACCTCCCTGAGCATGTTCGCCGTTACATCTCTTACTTCATCGTGCCTGATGCTGATGAATCCTCCCTTCTTACATATCATGCTGTGGTCTGCATCGTTGTTGATTCCACAAACGCATCGATCGGGCAGTCCTTCAATCGGCCAATCATACCTCAGTGCAATAGCATCATTAAATTCTTGTTTGTTTAGATTGAAGCCTTTTGCCTTGATTGGTAGTGTTGTCAGCCAATTTGAAGCACCCGTTTCTTGTGCTATTTGTACTTTTCTTGTTAGTCTCGGGGAAAGTTGTCGCATCAATTGTGCCAGGTCATTTTTCTGTGAGTTTTGCCTCTCTGACGTGATGGTCTTTCTGATGTTGTAGATGTCCGCCTGGTCCACTTCGCCGTCAGGATCTTGCGCTACGATGCGTTCAGTGAGAGATTCTGTTATCTTTACTGAGTTCTCGTGTTCCGTTGTCGCCCTCCTCACCGGATTGATGATTCCAAGCCCTCCTAACCTAGGAGGAAGTGCGAGCAACTCCCTCTCTGTAGCATTTGGGGTGTGGGACTTCATCCAAGCTGGGATGAGTTTGTCTCTGATGGCATCTTCTAGCGGTTGAAGTTGTGGACCCACGTTTGGAATGGTACGCATCAAGTAGGTCCAGCGGTGTTTGACCCCATATGTGAATGCCGAATATGCAGCCTGTGGTTCCGTCTTTGCAATTTTGGCTAGTATTTCTATTTCGTTTACCCACTCTCTGACCTTCTCTTCCATGTATTGCTTCTTGAACTCTTCTGTGCCAATCACTGCCCCTAGATGACGCTGTCCGTCCTTTGTTACGACCACTTCACTACCGTTGAAAGCTTCTAAGGCATTTTCGTAATGTTCTGCTTTTACTATCAGTATAGACTTACTAGCATTTGGAAAGTATCCTATTTCTGGTCCCACTTGTGATACTTGCTCCCACCAGCTCTTGAGATCATTGACTTTCCCTGCTCCAGTGAGATCATCTGCATAGGCCGCCTGCTTAACATGTGTCGTCTCATGTCTTGTTAATGATAGCAACACCGAGAGACCTAATGCGTACATCGCCATTGCTACTGGGTCCCCTTGTGTGGTTCCTTCCATTGATTTCAGTGCCGTTCCACGTCGTGAGTTTTGGTTGTTTACTATGAAGAGGTCTGCAGGCTGTTTATAGGTATTCTCTACATAGGTGGCTAAGCTGGGGCATTTTACCTTGATGTTGTGAATTGCTGTCTTTCTGTTGATGGTGTTAAAGGCATTTGATGCATCCACTAACAGCACGGCTTCACATTCTTCTTGCTCATATATTTCTCTTATTGCATGAATTGCTGCCTCTCCCCCTGCTTGGTGGCCAGCACACACTTGGAGATTTCCAGCCGCTGACCGCACATCGTCCTTCACCACCTCCATTATGCATTTTCCGATGATTCTTCTCAACACTTCACCCACCCCTACAGGTCTGCACCCTGGATTCTTGTCCAATGGTATTAGACGACAAGCTGTGTAGGCCTCCAAGTGTTGACAATCTTGAGTGGCCATTTTTCTTGCAAGATCTGCCAGCGCCCTGCGTAAGTCGGTCGCTGCAACTCCGAAAAGTGTGCTGCTCAGGATTGTTCTCCAACCGTTTGCATCCATCCCTGAGGGTCCTGCACTGCCTTGTGTCCCTAGAGCCTTTTTCCAAATCTTCTCGCCTGTGATTTGTTCGTAGATGACGGGGTTCGGTGGTATATAAGCCCCCTCTAGCTTCTGATTCTCGGATATACTAGGCTGCGGATGTTTCTCTTCCAGCAGCTTGATGGTATCTCTTGTGATAGGCAACAGCCCACTAGCTGCCTCCTTTGTCAGCGATCGTATTGCAGGTGCCACTTTACCTTGTCTCATCTGGTCGCCGAATCTCCTGGCCTTGTCCTCAGTGTTTTCTCTTTTGTGTTGCCGTCTGCCTTGTCTCTCTTGTAATGCTCTGGCTTCACTGAGTAAGTCATCTATCTATCTATCTATTGCCAGACGCCTTACTCCCCTTACGAGGGTGGCCATACACAGAATGCCCCCAAGCGGACCTATTCCCTGTGAGAGGGACAACCCGAGCCAGTTTAGTGAAGGACTTACAGGATTGACCACTCAATTCAGGATCCGTCCGACTCCGAGGCCCTCTGTGTATCTTGTTAGCACTATTTTTCTAC
>JBAKBP010034092.1:0-21113 GCA_037953745.1 Lithodes maja | reverse complement strand
CTGTCGGTTAGAAAATTGAATGCAAGTTGCCAGAATATAATGAAAAGGATGTCACCGGTAGTGAATGGGTTAATGACCAGCGTGGGAGAGAGAGAGAGAGAGAGAGAGAGAGAGAGAGAGAGAGAGAGAGAGAGAGAGAGATCAGAGAAACAGGTCACCAATACTATACCCCTTTAACAAGAGAGTATTTGTCTAATAATCAAAATAATAGCTCTACCCCGGAATCCTGAACACCACTCACCCACATTATAACACAAGTAATTCCCAGCCAACTCCGGGCAGTGTTTTGGTGGTTCACCATTAAGGGGGGATGGAAGTACAGTATTTATTTGCTCATTTATGTATTTTTTTATTATGTTTTTAGTTTCTTCCCTAGACCTCCATCAAACTTAAAAAAAACATTCATTAGATCCCCCTTCTAGATAAATGTGCACATTTTTCGACAGAAAAATTTTCCGGCCGAAGGCCGGCTCCTATTAAATTACAGGCTCGCTATCGCTCGCCAAGAAAAAATCGACACCTAAATTACAAGAACATTTTTTAATATTGATAAAGAAATAGGGCGAAAGGTCTTAAAATCGCCAAACTAATGGGCCGAATGTCTAATAATCTGAAAGCTAATGGGGCTAAACATGGGGAAGAAGGGGGGCCCGAAAAACGAACCATCTCCCCTTAACCCCATCTGTACCGGTTAATTTTTTTTTATTTTATCTTAGCTATATTTACACGAATTTATAAAGCTTAGGAAGGACGTCCAGCAATCAAAAGGCTACAGACAATCTCAAATAATCTTTCTAGCTACCATGTATCCTTCCTAAGCTTCATAAAATCGTCTAGCTGTATCTGAAATAAAATAAAATTGAAGTCGCTGATACAGAAGGGGTAAATTTGCTAATTGTTGTCACAATTTATTGCCTAAGTATTGGTAATTATGATGACGTTAATAACGATGATATTAACAGTTATGCTAATTATGATAACAAAACTAGTGATAAGTATCATTAAAATAATATCATTCTATACACTGGAAAGAAGATGGATTTTACAATTTGTCTTTTCATGTACAACCAAATCCTCCACTCCTCCCACCCCCCCCCTTTATACCCCACCCCCCTCTCCCTCCCTCAACTTGACCTTGTATTTTGTCCATTTACTGTATTAGCAGTCGATGGGTTATGAATGTAACCATCTATGCTTGGCCTTCCCCGTCTTCTGCTACCCTTCATTTTCATCTTCTAGTCATTATACCACATACTATCCCCTTCTTTTATGGTGTCTAGCCTATATGACTTTTACCCACATAAGAGAGCTGACGATTGTATAAAGCTGTGTAATAGATTGTTTTAATTTGTATTTTCTTTTTATGTAATTACTCATCTACTGTAGATTTATATAATTTTCTTTCCTGCACGTTTCAGCCATGTTCACAACTATGTTTTGTATTTCTTCTGATTGGCATACAGGCTAGGTCTTTGTAAAATTAAGGTATCTCTCTCTCTCTCTCTTAACCCTCTCACATCATGACGCGATTTTTGAGCCTATTAGCGATACTTTAAATCCTTTGTTACCGTCAGGGGTATCTATAAACCTTTAGTTTGTTTACTTCAACCTCTGCAGTTGTCTTTGAGTTAGCTGTGGGCAGAAAACTAATTTTGGAGAGGTAATTATAACAGTGAGAGTAATCTATTTCTTATTGCTAATCTGGCAACCTCTGCGTCCTATGGTCGTGAGAGGGTTAATTGCTTCACTGTCTCCCTTGCTTAACCTCTCACAGTTTCCCTTCCTGTCTGTCTGTCTATCTATCTAGCTGTCTGTCTGTCTCTATCCATTAATTTATCTATCTATCTGATATATATATATATATATATATATATATATATATATATATATATATATATATATATATACAGTATATATATCCTGACATACGGAGCCCTGTATGTTAATTTAAGGTTTAGAATTAGAGTTGAAGGAGTGCCAAACTACCCAGGCGGCGAAGCAGACCAGCAAGCGAACTAGCGAGTGGGAAACCAGCTCATCCGCATACCAGCAAACAAGCCTTCACACCTGCGTGCGTCATAGGGAACCCTGCAAACTACTTCGATGACCCGACGCTATGACGTATGATCGACGCCAGGAGCCCCAATTGGACCACGCACCTGCTATGCAACTCGAGGAGCTATGATAGGGGCGCGCACCATCACTCGCCTCCTGATTCGTTCCTACACCATCATTGTTTAGTATATAAGACCCGAGTAGTGGGCATTCAAATCAGTCTCATTTGGAGTTGGGGAAGGTGAACTTGCAGCTGGAGGAAGACGGGGTGAAGTATTATAATGGGATTGTGACTGTCAGTCAGATTATTTAAGTGTGTGTTAAGTGTGTTCGGTGTAAACACTTACGTTATGTTGGTTAGTGAGATATGTGATTGCGAATTAACGTTAACGCTACTATTATGTACTTAACTATTTTAGTCGACTAACTTGTGGACTAAAGCAACTCTTTAAGTAATTGGGTTATGATGAAAGTAATACTATTGTTTTATATTAATACTTACGAGTTCTTTCATTTTCTTTTAATTAAGCTTACATTGCTTAACGGTGCTTAGTACGGTGATGCTATTGTCTCATATTAGTAATATCGCCTTAGACTAACATGGCTGTGTTAATATTACTTCTAGTGATTTCCTAAGCTGAAGAAAATTCTTTTAGCTTCAAAATATTATTTTTGCTTTTCATATTAATTGAGTGAGACCTGAATCGAATCTATGAAGCGATCCTGTAACTTAATTTACTCATAATCAAACCTCAATGTTACGTGGTTAAGAAATACATTTAACTAATTATTAAATATATATATCTAACTTTTTATGTGACTTTGATATTAATCCTGATGATAATAATACTATAATACTATTAACGTAAGACAAGAACCAAGAATAATAACTACATTAAATATAAATAAAAGGACATATAAGAAAACTATCTATTCATTTCAAAAAGGGTAAGAGACAGAAATATTCTTACTTTAATATTTATCTTTCAAGACTTTTTATAGAATTAATAGTCCTTCTTTAGATATAACTTATTCGGTTCATAACCATAGCCTACTAAGCTTCGGTTAAATAATAATTATTTTTAAATACTACATGACTTTAATTAGTTTCAGTATGTTTTCATAAGTAAAGAGTATCAGTCAATAAAGGATACCAAGTCCTAAGATCCAAAAGGAAAGGAAGCAACAACAGGAAATAATTTTATTAGATTTTACTTTTGTTTTGCCTTCAGCTGACTGATACCTTAATATATATCTCTGTGCTATCTAGATTCATCAAGTTAACCACTTGAGGATCAAGATACGTAACAGAAGAGTGGCGACTTCGCCAGGATTCGTTTCATACAGTTTCACTCAGTTTCATTACCGTTTCACTACTTAAAATTCAAATATTAATCATACCTCAACTAATTAATGACGAAGATGCTCGAGTTTTCATAGAATCAGACCCCACAGCCCCTGATATTGACTGTCTGTCAAAATCCGAACTGAAAGTGCTTGCCTCACATCTCCAGTTAACTGTCTCAAACATGTCTAAAGAAGAGGTGGCTCAGACCATAAAAACCCACCTGTTCCCTGTAGAAGGCGGGGAGGGTGACGGAGCAGTTGGTGGGATCCCGAGTAATCCTAGCCAACTTGATGAACAATTGCCACCTGGTTTTACCGTTGATCAATTATTCGAACTAGAACAAGCCAGACTAAATATAGAACTAGCCAGAATAAAAGCAAATACCGAAGAAGCCAGCATAAAAGCCAGAGCAACGACCGAACAATATGAATATCAATATCGTACGGCTCAACTAAATGTCAATACAAATGCTCCCTTAATTGCTCCCCCTCTGGGATTAACTATGACTAGTGTCAGTCCACCTTTCACTGAGGATAATGTGCAGGATTTCTTTGTTTTGTTTGAGGAAGTTGCTGGAGGTATGAAGTGGACAAGAGATCAATGGCCTTTTATGTTACAAACCGTTTTGACAGGGCAGGCTCGAGCCACGTATTTGTCAGAAGTAGCAGAAGTTAGGCAGGATTATGACAATCTCAAAGAAGCTATCCTAAAAACCTATCAATTGCAGCCTGAGGCTTACAGGCAATCTTTCCGTAAAAACCAGAAGAAAGTAGAAGAAACCCATAAGGTATTTGCCAGGACCATGACTAAAACTTTCAATCATTGGGTCAAGAGTAAGAAAGTCACAAGCTACAACGATCTGAAGGAGTTGGTCCTGTTAGAAAATGTCCTATGGAAAATTGATTCTTCTGTATCCTATCATTTAAAGGGGAAAAAGGTAGATTGTCTTGCCGACGCCGCTGACATGGCTGACACATACGTGCTCAACAACAAATTTCGTGGAAAGAAGCCCTACGATAATTCTAGTTCTAATTTTAAGTATCCCAATCACAAATCTGACAGACCCAGTCACAAGCCTGTAACGTCTTCCCCAGCTAGCCAAAATAGAATTGTTCCCCCAACTAAAAATGCGACTCAGGGCAATGGTAACAGAGGTGGGCCCCAAAGTAATAGTAATGCTCAAAGAGGGAACGTTCCCATATCCCCTAAAGTATGTACTTTTTGTGGCAAGAGAGGCCACCTAGCTTATCAGTGCTGGGCCAAGGAGAGAACAGAGAGATCGGGGCAGACAGTTGCCGCCGTATCTCAAACTCCATATGTGCCTGTAATGCAGGACTCCCGACAGAAGGAGTACCTAGCACCAAAAGTTCCTTTAATACAGGACTCCCGACAGAAGGAGTACCTAACAGCTAACGTAAATCATCTAGACAGGGGTGTAGTACCATGTGTGGTGCAACCCACTAGGGTTAAGCCAATAATAATTTCACCATCAGTGCAGGACAGTTACCGTCCCTTTATTTCATCTGGCAACGTGAGATTAAATGGTTGTATGCATGAGGTAAACATTCTGAGAGACACCGGTTCTACTAGCACCCTCATGGTGAATCCTTACACTGAGTGCCCACCTGACGAACCAGTTGTAATGAGAGGTGCTGGAGGCCAATTTTATGCACACTTGGTAAAAGGCGAAATTGAATGTGAGTTACTACAGGGTGAGGCCACCATAGCTTTGTGTAGGTCCCAAGATATCCCTGTGCCTGGGGTAACACTCCTTTTGGGGAATGATGTAGCAGGTGAGAAGGTCCGACCAGACCCCATTTTGTCACTTTCCCCTGTTAATGAGCCACTAACCGGTGAGCTCGAAAAGGAGATACCAACAGTTTTCCCTGTGTGTGCTGTCACACATTCAATGTCTCAAGTAGCAGTTCCCTCAGACAGAAATGTACCGAATGTTAGAGTTGATGAAAGGGATGATGAGAGTGTGAATGACGCTCCAACTGTGCCTGATGATGTGACTGAGGTGGATTTATCTGACACCTTTATGGCTCATCTTGACCCTAACGATGACCATGAAACCCCTCCAAATTGTCCTAGTGGCCTGGTAGAGCTACAGAGAGATGATAGTGAATGCAAGGAGTTAGCTGCCAGGTCCGTGAGTGAAGAGGAATGTGAGAAGGAGGGTGGTGAATGTTTCTACCTCAAAGGAGGAGTATTGTGGCGTAGATGGAGACCGCCACACAGACCAATCGATGACGGGGCCTGGGAAGTCCATCAAGTAGTAGTCCCCAAACCTTGTCGTAGAGATATCTTGGAAATGGCACATTGTAGACCATTGGCAGGACACCTAGGTGTGAGAAAAACTCTAGACAGAATCAGAGCCCACTTTTACTGGCCAGGAATGCGTGCAGATGTAGTGGAGTTTTGTAGAGTGTGTCACACTTGCCAGATGACAGGAAAACCCAATCAGAAGGTGCCTGTACATCCTCTGGTGCCCTTGCCCGTTTTCGAGAATCCTTTTACTCGGGTGGTAGTGGACATTGTAGGCCCATTGCCTAAGACTTCCCAAGGTAACATTTATTTATTAACTATCATGGACATGGCAACTCGCTACCCAGAGGCTATACTCTTAAGGACTACCTCTGCTCCAACTGTCATCAAGGAACTGCTCAAATTCTTCACCAGAATGGGTTTCCCCCATGAGGTGCAAAGTGATCAAGGAACTAATTTTACCTCTAACATTTTTCAGCAGTCCCTGAAGGAGTTGGGTATCGAGCATGTTAAGTCTAGCACCTACCACCCAGAGAGTCGAGGGGTTCTCGAACGATATCACCAGACATTAAAGGGAATGTTACGTAAGTATTTTACAGAGACCGGAGTTGAGTGGGATAAGGGGGTACCTTTTCTTTTATTTGCTACTCGTGAGGTTCCAACTGAATCCCTGGGTTTTTCCCCTAATGAGCTAGTTTTCGGTCACCAGGTAAGAGGTCCTTTGCAACTATTGCAGGATAGCCTAGTTGGCCAGGAGGGGAACCAAAACCTCCTCAAGTATGTTTCAGATTTCAAAACCCGGCTGAGATCCTCATGTGAGTTTGCCACTCAAAACTTGACAGTGGCTAAAAGCTCCATGAAGAAATGGTATGACAGAAAAGCCCATGAGAGGGAGTTTCAGCCCGGTGATGAGGTTTTGGTCCTGCTCCCCCTTTTTGGCCAACCTTTATCTGCCAAGTTCAGGGGCCCATATAAGATCATTCAGAGGGTGAGCATTACCGATTATCTAGTAACTACCCCAGACAGGAGAAAGCCCACGCAAGTATTCCATATAAATATGTTGAAACCCTACCATAGGTTCCCTGATTCCTCTCCTCCAGATTCTCCCACTGTGGCAGTGAATGTCAGGACCTGTGGACAGCCTGGTGCGGACGAAGTCTTCAGTTCTCTTACTGACCCGCAACAGACTGTTCCAGAGCCTGAAGGTATCCATGCAGACTTTGACTTGTCATGTAGCCTATCCAACTTTCAGTATAATTCAGTAGCTTGGGGGGAATTACCATCTAAACTATGTCATCTTCCCTCTGATCAAGCGAACCAACTAATCTCTGTGTTATCTCAGTCTCCCAGTGTGTTCCGTGATACTCCAGGGCTCACTTCTTTGGCCGTGCACGACATCGACGTAGGGGATGCAACTCCCATTAAACTATCCCCCTACCGTGTCTCGCCACAACGCAGGAGTATACTGCAGGTCGAGCTTGACTACATGTTGTCAAACAAGCTGATCACAAGGGCCTTAAGCCAGTGGAGTAGTCCGGTCATACTTGTGCCAAAGCTAGACGGGAGCCATAGGTTATGTATGGACTATAGGCAAGTCAATGCTGTCACAAAGAACGATACCTACCCACTGCCACGGATCGACGACTGCATTGACCAGATTGGTACAGCCACCTATATCAGCAAGATTGACTTAATGAAGGGATATTGGCAAGTAGCTCTCACCCCTAGAGCGAGGGAAATATCATGCTTTGTAGTCAACAATCAAACCTTCTGCTGTAACGTAATGCCCTACGGCTTGAAAAACGCTCCAGCTACATTCCAGCGCCTCATGAATTTGGTGACTGAAGGGGTACCTGGGTGCGTTGTCTACATCGATGATATTCTTATCTTTTCACAGTCATGGGAGGAGCATCTTTACCAACTTAGATTGCTGTTCTTAAATCTTGCTGATGCTAATCTGGTGGTTAATCTTAAGAAATGCACCTTTGTAAAAAGTACAGTCCAGTATCTAGGATATACGGTAGGTCAGGGGCAGGTTGCACCTCCTCAAGCAAAGGTAGAGTCTATTCTAGAATTCCCAACTCCTAGCACTAAGAAACATATCCAAAGGTACCTAGGCATGATTGGTTTTTATAGGCGTTTCATCTTAAATTTTTCAAAGTTGACAGCTCCCCTGACAGATCTTCTCCGTAAGGATGTGAAGTTTGAGTGGTCCTCTGAATGTGAGGAGGCCTTTATTGCTACCAAATATATATTATCTAATTATCCTGTACTCCGAGCTCCTGATTTTAACATATCTTTTTCCCTAGCAGTGGATGCGAGCAATACCGGGGTTGGTTCAGTGTTGCTACAGGAAGACGACTGTGAAGTATTGCATCCTGTGTGCTATTTCAGTAAAAAAATAAATTCTGCTCAACGTAACTATTCAGTCATTGAGAAGGAGCTGTTAGCATTAATTTTATCCCTTCAATACTTTGCTGTCTATGTGTACAAAGGAGTACAAAGGAGTACAAAGGAAATCAAGCAACAACAGGTCTAGTGACCCTTCTAGGCAGCTTGTACTCCAAAACACTGAGGATCAAGTGTCCAAACAGTGGTTTAGAGTGGGTAAGGGAACATTGGAAAGGGAACTACTGCCCTGCCACTAACGTGGCAGGACTAGGAAGGTAGTAGGGGACATATGGGTTAGTAACTGAGGGGAGGATAAAATAAAGTTATTCATTAACAAACGCAGTGAGTCGCGGGTTTGATGCGAGATATTTGTCTAGGCGGAATTTAAATGAATCAACGGTGCTGCAGTCTATAACGTCTCGGGGAAGCCCATTCCACAAGTTGACAACTCGATTGAAGAAGAAATTCTTAGATTCGTGTGAGTTAAAAGATTTACCAATAATTTTGCAACCGTTTCCCACCGTGTAATTAGATTGGTCGATAGTGAAGTACTTACTACAGTTCATATTGTCGATGCATTTGATGATTTTGAACACTTGAATTAAGTCACCTCTTAATCTGCGCTGGGTTAAAGGAAATAGATTTAATTCTCTAAGACGCTCTTCGTTTGGTTTGTTCTTTAGGCTAGGTATCATTTTGGTAATTCTACGTTGTTCTAGCTTGTTTATGTCTTTTTGGTAATAAGGGCACCAGCATTGAACGCAGTATTCCAGAAGAGGGCGGACTAAGGAATTGTAAAGGGTTAGGATTACGTCTTTGGATTTATGCTCAAATGATCTGCCTATAAAGCCAATTATTTTGTTTGCCTTCTTAACAACTTCTGAACATTGTTGACTCGGTTTTAGGTTACTCGATATTGTTACTCCCAGATCGGTTTCTCTGTTTACATTCTTAAGCTGAGTGCCATTCATCGAATAGTTTGCTTTCTTTACATTTATCTTTACATTTATCCGCATTGAAACTCATTTGCCAAATTTGGGCCCAATGTGACAATTTATCTAGATTGTGTTGCATATCGTCAACTTGATCTTTTGAGAGTACGCTATTTGCAATTTTTGTATCGTCAGCAAATTTTGAGATTGTACAGGTGAGACCCTCATCTATGTCGTTGATGTAAATTAGAAAGAGAATTGGTCCTAGTACCGATCCCTGGGGTACCTCGCTACTTACATTGGTCCATTTAGATGCCTTACCGTTTATGACTACTCTTTGCTTTCTGTCGCTGAGCCAATTTCTATCCATTTCAACACACCGTCTTGTATTCCATGCGCTTTTAGTTTTAGCAGTAAACGTTTGTGGGGAACTTTGTCAAAGGCCTTTTGAAAATCAAGGTATATAATATCTACAACTTTACTCTCATCGTAGAGGTTGAGGATATCGTGGAAGAAGTCTAAGAGGTTTGTTAAACAGGAACGTTTTTTACGAAAGCCGTGTTGAGTATCTTTAAGTATGTTATTTTCCTCTAAGTGATTTACGAGTCTGTCTCTTATGACCGTTTCTAGCATTTTACATACAACTGAGGTTAAGCTAATTGGACGATAGTTACTGGGTAGGGATTTGCTGCCTTTTTTGAATATCGGTGTTACGTTGGCTATCTTCCACTGATCAGGCATAGTTCCAGACTGCAAGGATTTATTGAATAGTAATGTCAGTGGTTTGGAGAGCTCATCCTTAGCTTCCTTTAGAACTCTAGGCGAGATTGTATCAGGTCCAGGCGTTTTATTTACCTTGAGTTTATCTAAACAATTCAATACTTCTCTCTCTGTAACGGTGATATTGCTTAGAACATCTGAATTATCAATCTGAATCGGCGATGGTGTAGGGATATCACTGAGGTCTTCTGTTGTAAAAACTGATGTAAAGAAGGTATTGAAGGCATTACTCATTTGTACTTCGTCTTTGGTGTATTCTCCATTTTCATCGACTAACGGTCCAACAGTTGAAGTAACTACTGTTTTCTTTCTGATATAACTATAGAATTCTTTCGGGTTTGTTTTACTTTGATTCGCAATATGTAACTCTAGGGTCTTTTTACTTTGCTTAATTAACTTTTTGGCTTTGCGTCGTAGCTCTACAAATTTCACCCGTTCTTCGTCATTTTGTGAGGATTTTAATCTATCATTAGCAAATTTTTTAGCAAGCAGGCAGTTTGAAATATCTTTATTCCACCATTTGGGCTTATTATTATGGCCTGGACGCCGTATTTTCGATGGTATGCAGTCTTGCACTGCTTTTAGGTAAGTGGTTTCGAATAACTTCCAAGATGTATTTATGTCGTTATTGTTAATTAAAAAGCTCCAGTCAGTTTCTTTAAACATATCTCTAAGTTTATGAAAGTTTGCTTTCTTGAAATTAGGGACTTTTTCGATGCTACTATTTGGTTCGTTACTAGTAAAGTTTAAAGTGAAAGTTATCGTACGATGGTCGCTGTTACTGAATTCATCACCAACATTCAAATTCTCTATTAATTCTTCTTTTGTTGCAAGTACAATGTCAAGAACGTTATTACCACGGGTCGGTGTTCGAACAAATTGATAAAGCGAACTCTCTTGCAAGTTCGTATACAAGTCATGTCCGGAGTGTGAAGTAAGAGTATCGCCCCACTTGGTCACAGGTAAATTAAAGTCGCCAAAAAATACGGTATCTTGTGAGTTACTTACATCTGCAATTTGTTCATAAATTTCTCGGTCAGTTTGCACTGATTGAGCTGGAGGTCTGTATATTAACGCAAGTATTAGTTTTGTACCTTTATTATTCTTTATTAGCACAAAAGATATGTCGACGTTCACAATTTGAGGTTTTGACAAGAGGGTCGGGTTAAGACTTTCTTTGATATAAAATAAAACGCCACCTCCATTTTTATTTATTCGGCTTTTCTCAAACATTACATAACCGGGAAGTGAATACTCTGCTAAAAAGTCTCTATCTACTGTATTGAGCCAAGATTCTGTTATACCAATCACATCATAATTTTCAGTAAACACTAGTTCCTCTAAATCTGAAAATTTATTGCGTATGCTACGAGCGTTTGCATAGAAAACCTTTAAAGTTGCGGTTTTAGAACTCACAGAACGTTCTTTAATCAAATTTTTGGTTCTGATCGGATCTACATTTACATTCATGGCTGACATCGGTCCTCGGTCGTTATCCCTGGCGGTTTTGAATTTGGGTCGTGTTGGTGGAGCTTTATCCAAATTCGCAGTTCTTGACAGATTAGCATTTAATTCCTTCACAGGTTGCCGCCCTCGCTGTCTTCGGTCCTCCTTCCTGGTTGTCCTGTGCTGAGTCGATTTCTTCTCCGAAAATCCTTCACCGCATCGTTGAGAAGACGCCCAAAACGTGCTGCTCCCACCTGGTTCAGATGAACTCCATCGTCCGAAAACAAATAGTCATCGTAGTAGAAATTGTCAATTATGTGCAATCTGCCTCTGGTGCCATCACTGTGTATTACTGACCATCACCCCTTAAAATGTTTGCATAAGTTCCAAAATAAAAACCAACGACTGACCAGGTGGAGTTTGTTGCTGCAGGAATACTCCCTGGATGTCAAACATATTAAGGGGGTCCAGAACGTGCTAGCCGATTGCCTATCACGTATCTGTTAAAGATTACATTTACCGGGTTGGCCTCATCCAGCAGTAAGATTAATTTAATGAGAGGATTTTGGCAATTAGCTCTCCCTTGTAGCGAGGTAAATATCATGCTTTAGTAGTGCGCTGCCAAGCCTTCAGCTGTGAGATGCCTTGCAGTTCGAATAACGCTCCAGCTACGTTCCGGCTATGTTCTGATGTGGTACCTGGAGACGTTGCCTACTTTGGGTGATATCCTTATTATATCCTTATTATAATCTTGCTGTTGCCAATCTGGTGGTGAATCTATTTATGTATTATGTTTAATATTATGTACTATACTCCTTAAACTCTTTTCTAGTGGGGAGGTCTGTCATACGGAGCCCTGTATGTTAATTTAAGGTTTAGAATTAGAGTTGAAGGAGTGCCAAACTACCCAGGCGGCGAAGCAGACCAGCGAGCGAACTAGCGAGTGGGAAACCAGCTCGTCCGCATACCAGCAAACAAGCCTTCACACCTGCGTCATAGGGGACCCTGCAAACTAGCTGGAGACCCAGCTGGAGGAAGACGGGGTGAAGTATTATAATGGGATTGTGACTGTCAGTCAGATTATATAAGTGTGTGTTAAGTGTGTTCGGTGTAAACACTTACGTTATGTTGGTTAGTGAGATATGTGATTGCGAATTAACGTTAACGCTACTATTATGTACTTAACTATTTTAGTCGACTAACTTGTGGACTAAAGCAACTCTTTAAGTAATTGGGTTATGATGAAAGTAATACTATTGTTTTATATTAATACTTACGAGTTCTTTCATTTTCTTTTAATTAAGCTTACATTGCTTAACGGTGCTAAGTACGGTGATGCTATTGTCTCTATTAGTAATATCGCCTTAGACTAACATGGCTGTGTTAATATTACTTCTAGTGATTTCCTAAGCTGAAGAAAATTCTTTTAGCTTCAAAATATTATTTTTGCTTTTCATATTATTTGAGTGAGACCTGAATCGAATCTATGAAGCAATCCTGTAACTTAATTTACTCATAATCAAACCTCAATGTTACGTGGTTAAGAAATACATTTAACTAATTATTAAATATATATCTAACTTTTTATGTGACTTTGATATTAATCCTGATGATAATAATAATATAATACTATTAACGTAAGACAAGAACCAAGAATAATAACTACATTTAATATAAATAAAAGGACATATAATAAAGCTATCTATTCATTTCAAAAAGGGTAAGAGACAGAAATATTCTTACTTTAACATTTATCTTTCAAGACTTTTTATAGAATTAATAGTCCTTCTTTAGATATAACTTATTCGGTTCATAACCATAGCCTACTAAGCTTCGGTTAACCTAACAAGTGCGCATGGGGGTAATTGAAAACGTCCCCCTGTGCTGACGTATTTGAGGTGTTTCCGTCACTAAAATATTCATTGTACCATTAATAGCATTAATAATTATCCATATGCGCCTATTATGGGTTGATTATAAAGGTATTAACCTGAAACAACAATAAAACGAGTGAAAACAGCGTTTGGATGGTCAAAATCGGAGATATAGCCCGCGAGTTGTATAATGTATGGGTGAGGCAAACTGCTTTCCCGCCAATTTCCCCCAAGGCCACTGAGACACAGTCGATCGATACTCTCTCTCTCTCTCTTGCACTCGCTTGCCATCAGTGATGACAACACCCTGCTTGCAACTCGCTAATGTTAGCACGAAAATATACCTCAGAATAAGGGAATAATAGGGAAAATAGGTGATAACTGAAGGAGAGGAGGAAAGTGGGGAAGGAGGGGAGGTAGAGGACTGAGATTTTGCATGGCCCAGGGGCCAAAAAAAAAATAAAAAAATCAAAAAATAAAAATCTATCTATCTATCTATCTATTGCCAGACGCCTTACTCCCCTTAATGGGGGTGGCCATACACAAAATGCCCCCAAGTGAACCTATCCCCTGTAAGAGGGACAACCCATGCCAGTTTACTGAAGGACTTACAGGATTAACCACTCAATTCAGGGTCCGTCTGACTCCGAGGCATTTTATGTATTTGTTAGCACTATTTTTCTACAGCGGTGTGCGGCTAATCCATCCACTAACCTGCTTCACCCTAAGATAGCAGTACTGATTTGTATACGGTTTACTCCCCTAGACAGGTTGCCGACCAAGGCTGACGAGTCCCATCCACCCGGATTTTTATAAGGTTATCTCCCCTAGATGGGTTGCCGACCAAGGCTAACGAGTCCCATCCACGATTCCCATAACGAGTCCCAAAAATAAAAATCAAAAAATAAAAAAAAATTCGATGTCAAAAGTTGATTTTTTATTTTACTTACTCTCAAGAGTCTTCCCGCAGTCCGCCGGGGGAACTCTTAAGAGTCTCCCCGCAGCTCCCGGGTTAAATATTAATTCTTTTTAAATACTACATGACTTTAATTAGTTTCAGTATTTTTTCATAAGTAAAGATTATCAGTCAATAAAGGATACCAAGTCCTAAGATCCAAAAGGAAAGGAAGCAACAACAGGAAATAATTTTATTAGATTTTACTTTTGTTTTGCCTTCAGCTGACTGATACCTTAATATATATCTCTGTGCTATCTAGATTCATCAAATTAACCACTTGAGGATCAAGATACGTAACAATATATATATATATATATATATATATATATATATATATATATATATTTATCTGTCTGTCTATCTGTCTTCCTTTTATTACTGTCTGTTATGTATGTGCTTGTTTTTCATTCACATTTTTACTGTTAAGCTGTATGTGTGTGTGATTTTTTACCTCCGCCACACTAAATTGGATGGAGGTTTTGTTCTCGACTTCGTTTGTTTGACTATAAACAAGATATCTCACAAAGTTATAAACCAATTTTCACTAATATTTGTGTGCAGATAGAATATGCGCCAAGGAAGAAGTGATTCAATTTAGGAGGTGATCCGGATCATATCCTGGAACCCAAATCCAGAAGAAAATATAGGCCTATGATATTATTGGTAAAGCCAGCGTAGGTGGAGGTATGCGCTCTACCGAGTTCCCTTCTAGTTATATTTGTGTTTCTGTTTCTTGTATCTCGACTCCCCCCCCCCCCCTCTCTCTCTTGTTCGCTCGTTCTCGCTCGCTCTCTCCCACTCTCACTCTCTCTCACTCACTCTCTCTCTCTCTCAGTGTGAAAGTCAGAGTGGCAACGTAATCACCTTGTGATTAATTGATCTAGCAATCAGTAAATCCATCTATCTTTCTGCCTGCTTAAATGAGGATACCTTGATTTATCTATCCAGTTATCTTCTGCATGCTTACCTTTGTATAATATCTTCATCTATCTATCTATTAATATTTTTTTTTTGCATACTTATGTGAGTATACTTTAATCTATATTTGTCTATCTATCTTTCTATCTATCCAACTATTTAACTTTCATCTATATTTCATGCTTTATCTTTCTATTTTCGTCCATCTATCGTTCTATCTATATCTCTATTTTGCTACATGCTTAACTGAGTACGTTTTATATATCTATCTTTTTACCCATCTATTATTCTATTTATTTATCCATCTATCCATCCATCTATATCCAACCATCTATATACCCATCTATATACCCTCATTGTTCCCTGATTAAATAGCACTGTATGAATATTCCCATATTCAAAATATGCTATAGGGGTGCAATGCCTGGTGAGTTATCTGCTCAACAGGTGGCGTTGTGTGTGTGTAAGTGTGAGAGTCCGAGAGTGAGACAGTGAAAGCACGGGAACGAGGTGGCTTCAGAGATGGGGTCGTTTCGGGCCATGAGTGAGCACCGTGCCTCATGTGAAGGCAAGATGGCAGGTGCTCGTTGTACTCTACGTGCTTCACATGTCTCACTCCCTAGACTGGAACAAGACCTCACGGGCTTCACTATTCATTGTAAAGCGGTGAATGTTAAGGCTCTCGGCCTATGCCCGAGAGGAAGTAAGTTGGAATATAGAAAAAAAAAAAAAAAAAAAAAAAAAAATGTATAGCTGTTTAACCGAGTCCACCTTCTTTGACCTTCTCTCGGTCTTATGCCTGTTGGGGTCATTTTCTGGTTGCCCCTTGTTTCTCCTATCTATCTATCTATCTATCTATCTATCTATCTATATGCCTATCTATCTATATATCTATCTATCTATATAATATGTAAAACGTTACTATGTATAGCTTTTTATGAAATAAAGAATTGACTGACTGACTATCTATCTATATGTCTCTCTGTTTGTCTATCTATATACCTATCTATCTATCTGTTTATCTATCTGTCTATCTATCTATCTTTCCATCTCTTTCTCTCTCTCTCTCTCTCTCTATATATATATATATATATATATATATATATATATATACTGTATAAGTGTATACATCCGTTTATCTATCTGTATATTATAGTCCCCTGGTTTCTCCGTCTGGTTTGTTCATCTTGGTGTGTTCTTTTCTGCCTCTCTATTTGTATCTATCTATCTATCTATCTATCTATCTATCTAGTATCTATCTATCTAGTATCTATCTATCTATCTATCCATCTATCTTTCTGCCTGTTTAACAAATACACTTTCCTCCGAGTCTTTGACCTCCCTGTCTTAAGCTAGTAGAGTAATTTCCTGACTGTCCCCTTGTATCTCCTAACTATCTATCTGTCTATCTATATATCTATCTTTCATCTATTGATCCTTTGTCTTTCTATCTAGTCATCTATTCATCGATCTGCCTCTGTGCCTATTTAAGCTTTTTTTTTAGTTTGTTCCCTAGGCCTCCATCAAGCTTAAGAAAATACTCCCAACACACCCTATTCGAGATAAATGAGTGCATTGTTACTGTCTTTTCTGTCTTCTCCGAAATACCTCATGTCCAATGATCTCCCTGTCTTCTTTTCTGTCTTTCTGTCTGCTTATCTTCCTGCTTCCATTTGTTCCCCCTGTCCAATGATCTCCCTGTCCTCTTCTCTGTCTTTCTGTCTGCTTATCTTCCTGCTTCCATTTGTTCCCCTGTCCAATTATCTCCCTGTCCTCTTTTCTGTCTTTCTGTCTGCTTATCTTCCTGCTTCCATTTGTTCCCCCGGCTGTCCAATTATCTCCCTGTCCTCTTCTCTGTCTTTCTGTCTGTTTCTCTTCCTGCTTCCATTTGTTCCTCCTGTCCAATTATCTCCCTGTCCTCTTCTGTCTGCTTCTCTTCCTGCTTCCATTTGTTCCCCCTGTCCAATTATCTCCCTGTCCTCTTCTCTGTCTTTCTGTCTGTTTCTCTTCCTGCTTCCATTTGTTCCTCCTGTCCAATTATCTCCCTGTCCTCTTCTGTCTTTCTGTCTGCTTCTCTTCCTGCTTCCAGTTGTTCCCCCTGTCCAATTATCTCCCTGTCTTTCTGTCTGCTCTACCTTCTACCATATTTTCTTCCTGTCCAATGATCTCCCTGTATTCTTCTCTGCTTTCCTGTCTTTTCTACCATCTTCAATTTGTTCCTCTCTGTCTTTCTGTCTTTTCTCTATCTTTTTACATCGTTTCCTTCTGTCCAATTATCTACCTCCTATCATGTTTTCCTCCTGTCCAATTATCTCCCTGTCTCCTTTCTGTCTGTCTGTCTGTCTGCCTTCATTTCACTCGACACTTAAACTCTCTTAATTGATTTGCCTGTAGGCATATTTGGCCTTTCTTCCTGGACCTCTCTATCTTATCTCTCTCTCTCTCTCTCTCTCTCTCTCTCTCTCTCTCTCTCTCTCTCTCTCTCTCTCTCTTTCGTTCGCTCTCACTCACTCACTCACTCTCTCACACACACTCTCATTCACACTCACTCGCTCTCTCTTTCGCTCTTGCTCTCACTCACTCTCACTCTCTCTCACTCTCCTTCCAACTGGTTCAAGCATATCATCACTGGAGATCTGACGCTATCTAGTTGAGATAATTTTGTAAACAGACTGACAGGCAGTGAAGCAAACATGATCACTTCATCTACTGTACTTCCCAACTACCTCAATAATGCAATCAGTTGAGATCTAACATTTGCTATTCGAGATCATTTTGTTAACAGAAAACCAGACAGATATATAACCAAACATGATCATGATTGGATGGAATTTGAGCTGTACCTAGTATCAGTGCATTACCACAAGCCCACCGAAACGTCAATCAAATACCCTCATTGTTCCCCGATTAAATAGCAGTGTATGAATATTCCCATATTCAAAATATGCTATAGGGGTGCAATGCCTGGTGAGTTATCTGCTCAACAGGTGGCGTTGTGTGTGTGTAAGTGTGAGAGTCCGAGTGTAGGGGGTGAGACAGTGAAGCACGGGAACGAGATGGCTTCAGAGATGGGGTCGTTTCGGTCCATGAGTGAGCACCATGCCTCATGTGAAGGCAAGATGGGAGGTGCTCGTTGTACTATACGTGCTTCACATGTCTCACTCCCTAGACTGGAACAAGACCTCACGGGCTTCACTGTTCATTGTAAAACGGTGAATGTTAAGGCTCTCAGCCTATGCCCGAGAGGAAGTAAGTTGGAATATAGAAAAAAAAAAAAAAAAAAAAAAAACTAATCTCCATCTCAAGTAGCCCAAGAATATTCACTGGAGATCTACCATTAGCTGTGGCATATATGGGGAGAGACATGTAGATACGCCAAACGCAGAAGAGGGACCCGAGGTTTTATTCAAATTTTATTCAAATCTTGGATACGTTGATGAATAATACAGTGGTCAGCTTTTATTTAATTATATGGTGTGTGTGTGTGTGTGTGTGTGTAAGTGGGTTGGTGAGCGCGTGTTGTATTGTGTGTGAGAGAGTGAGTGTGTTTTTGTGTGGTAGAGATATAGACAAACAGACAGACAGTCAGAGGACGAGAGAACGAGAACATTTGCCTGTATATTACCTGTCCAAATCTAATACCATAATATTCCAGGTGTCCACAATATAGTTCCCAGTCAATATACAGTATATACCATAATATTTCAGGTATCCACAATATAGTTCCCAGTCAATATATATTTGGTGTGCCCCTTCTATTTATGTCCAAGGCACACGAACACAATTACCAGTGTATTTCCTCGGGGTCACAATAACCGAGCAAGTAATGTAAAATACACTTAACTTAAATTTTTCAAGCAATATTTGAACATTTCGTTTTTTTTTTTTTTTTTTTTTTTTTTTTTTTTTTTCCCAACTTACTTCCTCTCTGGCATAGGCTGAGAGCCTTAACATTCACCGCTTTACAATGAACAGTGAAGCCCGTGAGGTCTTGTTCCAGTCTAGGGAGTGAGACATGTGAAGCACGTAGAGTACAACGAGCACCTGCCATCTTGCCTTCACATAAGGCACGGTGCTCACTCATGGCCCGAAACGACCCCATCTCTGAAGCCACCTCGTTCCCGTGCTTCACTGTCTCACCCCCTACACTCGGACTCTCACACTTACACACACACAACGCCACCTGTTGAGCAGATAACTCACCAGGCATTGCACCCCTATAGCATATTTTGAATATGGGAATATTCATACAGTGCTATTTAATCAGGGAACAATGAGGGTTTTTATTGACGTTTCGGTGGGCTTGTGGTAATGCACTGATACCAGGTACAGCACAAATTCCATCCCAATAATATCTTCCCATTGATACATCGGGATTTGAACCCGGGACCTTTGGATTACCAGGCCAGTGGCAAGACCAACTCCACCACACCTCCCCTATAATGAACACTATGTGTGTAGTTGGCCACATAAATGTCTATCCATTGTTAATCATTTTGTATATGGGTGTAAAATATTGTATGGGTTGACTTACAAGTATAATTTGCTGTAAAACAAGTTAATTGGTCATATTAATTACCTATTCCATAAGAAAATACACATCTGATTCAATCATGATAATTGTCATTCCGTGTATAAAATCATGGAGTATTTACAAATTCATGTGGCCAACCCTACATCACATAGCAGTAAAGGGAGAAAAAAACTCCATTTGGGACGCTGTTTAATTTTACTCTGACGATATTATACAGCTTAAGAAAGGTCTCAGGAAAACAGAGTTATAAAATATATTTGATTTATATAACTAAATCTCTCTCTCATTCCATCCTTCTTTCTTTCCATTCCATCAGTTATTTATCTTTCCTTCCTCCCTTCCCCTCTCACCCCTTCTCTATCTATGTTATCTATCTATATCTATCCATCTACTTTTTCATTTATCTATCTTCCCATCTAAATATCTACCTACTTTTTATCAATCTATCTTTCTGTCTACCTATCTATCTACTATCTATCCCCCCCTCCCTCCCTTCCTCTCTCTCACTTCCTCTCTTTTTTGTTCTTCCTCTCAGCACCTTCTCGTGTAACCAGCCAGAACAATGGCCAAGGTATTTTATTATCTCTCTCTCTCTCTCTCTCTCTCTCTCTCTCTCTCTCTCTCTCTCTCTTCTCTCTCTCTCTCTCTCTCTCTCTCTCTCTCTCCAATTACCCCGACCAAATCCTCTTTCTTCCCGGCTTCCTAATTGGCCTTTCTTGCTATTATTATTATTATTATTATTATTACTTTTTCTCCCTCCCTTTAATTATCTTTACGGCTTTGTTTTTCCCTTTCCGTCTCTGTTTTTAGCTTGGTCGTGTGTGATTAAGTCTGTTAATTTGCCCTAGACCTTTTAGTGGAGAGTTTTTATATGGTTTGTTTCTATTTGTGTTTTTAGCTTGGGACTTTTGTAATTTAGTCCGTTAATTTACCGTTCGGCTACCCCCAAAATGGGATTGGGCCTGAGCATATAGATAGATAGATAGATAGAATTTACCGTAGACTTGTTCGGTGAGATAGCTTGTATTGTTTGTTTATGCGTCTTTTGGTTATATTTTTGTATTTAGTTTTGTTATTATAAAAATAGTTATGATATTTATATAATATTTGTTATTTGTGGTAGTGTTAATATCATATATTACGGTATATTTGTAATTAAAAATTGTATTATGATGATTTACTTTACACACGCACAGACAGACATACAGACACACACACACACACACACACACATTGTTATTAGTATTATTATGTATTGCTTTTCATTGTACAGTTACATATACGTAACTGTTATTATCACTTTATCTCTCTCTCTCCCGCTCTGCCTTGTTGCCCCCTCATTTCCAACATCTTTTCCCACATCCTTCTCATCATTCGGTTTTCATTATCTATTTATCCCCCTTCTTGTTTTCTCTCCCTGCTTTCTCTTCATTTAACGCCTTTCTTGACGATTAGTCTTTTCGTCTTATTTCTTGGTCATCTCGTTCTTCCGGTTTATCATTGTTTTTATTGTATTATTATTATATTTAGTATATCTGTATTATGTTTGTAATATATATATTTATTATGATGATGTTGATGTTTTACTTTGCACACCCCACACATATAC
>JBAKBP010034091.1:0-21114 GCA_037953745.1 Lithodes maja | reverse complement strand
CCTCCCGTAAAGCTGGCAACTTTACCGGGGGCACACGGTAGGGCACTGACTTGAAGGGCACATTATCACCGACGTCCACGTCGTGCGTTACCTGAGTAGTGAGACCTGGGTGTTCGGCGAAAACAGAGGGGTATGACCTGAACAGGCCTAGGACAGCAGCACCCTGGTGCTCAGGCAGGTGACTTACAGCTTGCCTAGCCTCTTGTTCAGTATTCCCCGCCCACTGTTCCGCGGAAATGACACAGTCCCAGCTATCCTCCTCAGCAGCATGACTGTCCCCACCTCCTTCTCCACCCTGGCCGCTGCAGGCCAGCACAGGGACAGTGAGAGGCTCTGAGGGGCGTCTCACATACTCTTTCATGAGGTTAACATGACATAACTGATGTTTTTTCCTACGGTCAGGTGTTGCAACGAGATAATCAAGGTCGGACAGTTTCTTAGCCACCACATACGGCCCAATAAACTTGGCAGAAAGGGGGTGTCCAGGCAAAGGTAAAAGCAACATTACCTCCTGACCCACCGAAAACTCCCGAAGCTTCACCTTGGCGTCATACTGGTGCTTCATGACCGCCTGTGCATTAACCAAGTTATTACCTGCCGCTGCCATGCAACCTATAAGTCTCTCCCGGCTCTCAAGGATATATTTAAGTACAGACCCCGGCTTCTCTTCGCCCTCCCAGATCTCTTTCACCATACTTAAAGGTCCTCTCACATTATGGCCAAAGACTAGTTGATTTGGACTGAACCCCAGGCTCTCTCCTGGGACTTCACGTGCAGCGAACAGAACATACGGCAGACCCAAATCCCAATCAGTGTCATGTTCTGCACAGTAACAGCGTAGCATACTCTTCAGGGTCGAGTGCCACCGCTCCAAGACTCCCTGACTCTCGGGATGGTAGGCTGACGACACTACAGAACATATACCGTGCAACTGAAGGGTTTGCTTGAACAATTTGGATGTAAAATTGCTCCCCTGGTCTGACTGCACCTCACGTGGAAATCCATAACGGGAACAGAACAATAATAAGTTTTTAACAACTGCCTTTGCCGAGCCGTTTCTCATGGGGTATGCGTCCGGGTATCTCGTAGCCACATCCATGATTGTCAACAGGAATTTATTGCCACTACTAGTAGGCGGGAAAGGGCCAACCAAATCTACTACAACTTTGCTGAACGGAGGCCCGGTGACAGGTATGGGAAACAAAGGTGCCTTCGGGATGGTCTGGTTAGGCTTCCCCGTTGTCTGGCAGGTCGCACACCCAGCCACCCATGCACAGACATCAGCCTTGACCCCAGGCCACCAGAAAAACCTGCCCAATGCCGCCAATGTTTTTGTTACCCCCAAATGACCCGCCACCGGCACATCATGCGCCAGACACAATAAGGACTCTCTATACTTATTTGGAACAACCACCTGGTCTACTACCCTCGCACCGCCCTCCCACTTCGATTTGGGGTCTAGAAATCTGCGGTACAATATCCTGTTGAGCCTAAAGAAATCTCCCGGCTTCGCATCCCCATCTTCCTCCAACTCTATGGCACCATTGCTATAACGAGCTAGGCTAGCGTCTTGCAGCTGCTGCTCACTAATGTCCCTGGGCGTCAATGCATCAAGATGGTTTTGTAATAAGACATTACCCCGGCTAGTAGGCTCTACTGCCTTAGTGGCTCTCGCTACAGCTCTTGCCTCACGCGAAGTCTTACCCAACTCTGCCTTGTTACACACCATATCTGGGCCAGAGTCAACTCCCGTGTTTATTATAGGTCCAAGTACCGAATCACCGAGAAGTGCAGCAGAATCAATGTCCCTTTTCCTGCCCTTAGCAACCTTCTCCTGATCCTTCCTCCACTGTCCCCGAGGTTGAGTGCTAGGCTGTGCAGGAGCCGCAGAGCGAGATCGGGTTACCACACAGGCCATCTCATCCTGTTGGCACCTCCCAACCCATTCCCGATTCTCACCATCCACGTCGGCCGCCCTCTCGGCAACGACTAAGGGTGGAGTCCCGGAAGTGGGCACCGCAAAGTCGTTGCCGAGAAGAAGGTCGACGCCCTCAACTGGCAAACACTCAACGATCCCTACATCCAGCTCCCTGCACACCTCTCCCACTTTCAACTCCAACCTCACAAGTGGGTATGACCTCGTAGCATTTATACCCTGCACCACAACAACTCTGGCCGCATTTATCGGTTTCCCTGTGAAGTTCCTCAACAAAGTTTGCGAAGCCCCCGTATCCCTCAGCAAGTCAACCCTCCGTAGTTCACTCCCCCAGCTCACAAACCCGTGTCCCCGATGGCTACAGAAAGTGTCCCGGACAGGTGTCGAGCCTTCCGTACGCTTCTTTACCGCGTGTGCCTCAGCTGCTGACAACCTACCCCGGGCAGTTGCTGCAGCCTTCAGAGACACACCGATACTGTGAACCAATGACACCGGCTTAGCGGGAGTGTTACTAGGGCACTCACGTGAATAATGGCCTAGCTTCTGACATTTGTAACATTTCACATCCCCAATGGGCTTCTTCCCTTGTGCGGGCGAAGAAGGGGCCTGACCTTTAGTAAACGGGAGAGGCCTGTGTTTGTAGGTGTTATTAGGTGCAATGCATTTAGTGTGGTTATGTGTGTCATAGGATTTGTTATTATCAAAAACTCTGGTGGGTGGGGTATAGCGCCCCTTCTGCCCTGACTCAGCCCTCTGAGCGGCACCGCAACCACGAATCAATGATAATCTGAAGTCTGCCATCTTGGCAGCCTCCTCTACTGTCTTGGGACATTTTTCCTTAATGTTCAGCGTTAGATCGGTTCCAGTACATTTGTAAAACTGTTCCAGATAGAAAAGTTGCTTAATTTCCTCAGCCGACTCTGCGTGCTCGGACCGAAACCAGTTATTACATGCATCTGTTAAGTCCCGTGCGTGCTCCATAAAACTGACGTCGCTCTTCTTATTCACGCCACGGAACTTCAATCTATAAGTTTCGGGTTGCAGTTCGTAGGCCCGGAGCACAGCCTCCTTCACCAGTCCATACACTACACTCTCGTCCAGTGACAGTGCATCGTAGGCTTTCAACCCCTTACCCACTAGACGTGATGAAACTAATGCTGCCCATTTAACCTCCGGCCAGTCATACTCACGACACTTCTTTTCGAAACGAGCAAAAAACTCAGTCACTGCTGTCTCATCAAATGCGGGTACTAACTTAATTAAATGCGAAAGTGAGTCTGTAACCCGGTGCCCACCACCGAGATGACGCCCCGTGGTCTCTACTCTAGACTTCTCGACATCCATTTCAGCCTGGTACCTGGTTGCATCCTGATTGGCTTGGATTCTAGCAACCTCTATGCGTTCTATACTAGCCTGTTGTATCTGAGTCTCCTGCAGCTTAAACTTAGCTAGTTCTAGCTGAAATAACATCTCAGGAGACAGGCCTGGGGGGGGAGAGCACAAAATGGGGGATCCACACCGAGACGTGTTTACGGGTAAGCCAGCTTGCCCTTGAGAACCCTCCTGCTGCATCGTGCTAAGACTCGCTGGCTGAGGGCCCAGCTCAGGGGTAGAGTGGAATGGAGGCTTGGAGGGAACCCCCCAAGACCCCACTCCACCCACCGCCCCATCGCCATCACCCAACAAACATGCCACCAAATTCTTCTTGGGCCAACTGTCAGGACAGTCCCGCCCCAAAACCGTGGCTAAACAGCGAAGACTGTAACAATCAATAGCCTGCAGGCGCTGTTCGGTCAAAGGTGTCTGCAAAAATGCCCGGGCATCCCTCTCTCCACTTATAACACTCCCCTCCCTAAACATCTGTTGTACTTGCTGGTTACTAGGCTGTACCGTGTTATCCTCCCCCGTAAATGATGAGTCATTAGACATAGTGCTGGTTATACAATTGCTGTTCATAAAAAAAAAGAAGTGCTTATTACTAATTGCAGTCTCGACTCACAAAATGTTAAAGATGCTTGAATGACTCTACTCTAGACACCCCCAACGAAAGAATCTGCAAGTCCACCAATACAATAATGACACAATAAAAATTCCTCCAATATGCAAGAAAATTCTAGCCAGCTCTACTAGGTAGCATAGAATAGTTCTCCAAAAAACATGTGATAGGATACTACTGAATCTTGTGCAAGGTCGCCATTTTGTTACGGCTGGATCGGCAATACATATTCGGGATTCTTGATCGTAGGACAGAAATGGCTTATGTGACAACGACACGCTCGATTCCAGTCCCAAATACTATATGCTCCAGACAACAAAAGCACCAACGCCCTACAGAGTTATCGTCTATGGTAACGAGGTACCTTAACTCGGCGAAAGTGTACAACAGGGGTAGGCTATGAGGCTAAACTCCCTCAGACATTTATAGGTTACGTTATTACTAAAGAAATGCAATACTCAAGAAACTACGTTAATATTAAGCCTCTAATAATGTAGAATAGAAGCAGGCTAAAGGTATGACAGTGAAATGCTAAATGACAAATGTACACGCCTACTTGAAAGCGCGTGCACTAGAATAACTGTCCCCTACTAACATGCACTAGCATGTAGCATACAAGATGTTCATGATCCAGTAGATACCTAATAATACACATGGAAGGAACATAAATAGTAGTCACTTATTGTAATAATGAATCTATACTTGGAATAACTAAAAGGTTGCAGGCAACAGTACTGCGCCGGTAGCCTACTACCGCATAGGCTACTTCGCTTCTCTCACTCTGTCTCCCCTCTGAGTCTGTATGCGCCCTACGCAACAGAACTCCGGACACAGCAGCAAAACGACAGTGCAGTTAATTGATACATGAAAGTATTAATAGTGTTGTCTTGTGTGTGAGTAATGTGTACTGTAAAGTGTTACATACATAAACTTAAAGAGAGCTGCAATGCATAGTAAAATAAAGATATAACCCACTCATCATCCCCATGTGTTCTAGCTAGCAGGCCAAGTCACAGGAACAACGAGTCCCAGCACCGAAAGCGAGAACCCAGGAAAAGACTGCAGAGAACACAAGGACAGATAAATTACGTTACTCTACTATACCGGCACTACGAGCGAGCTGTAGTCTCTGGTACTGCACTCGCTCCTGGCTCGGTAGGCAAATCAAGGCTAAGTCCTCACCCCTCTACAGACAACTCCTGGGCATGGTCGGGCTCTTACACATGGCACTAGTCTAGTCACAAATTGGATGATGAGCTGGGCATATAACTCGTGAACATGTAGAACGTTCACCAACTATCCTCATCAAGAAGATCGCTGTTCACATTAACCCCTTAAATCTAATACATGTAAATATATGCTTGTCCTAAGAGTAATACGAGAGGTGAGTGCTGAAACTCCTTTAGGACCTCAAGGGAAGGGTATGCATTTAAATAGAGAGAAGAATGAAATGAGAGTAATGTCGTCAGAGAGAAAGAGTGCAACCGTGAGAAATTGAGAGAGAGGGCAAGGGATGTTAGAATCTCAAAGGTTCTAGGCAACCTGGTCATAGAGCACACAGCGAGCCTCCAGGCAATGTGCTGTACGACAACATGGGCAGCCCAGACAGCATAGGCAGGCGGCAATGTACTACCAACCCTGTCGCACCTAGCTATAAGCGCAGGGCTGCCAACCGGTCCATACGTCTGGCAACCACCCCCCCGGCAGCGTGGCGCACCGCTACCCTCTCGCTCTGAAGTCTAACTCACTCTCTCTCTCTGAATTCCCACTGTCTTATCTATCAACTTCTCTATTGATACTACATATTAAATGGAAGGTCTCGACATGGCTTAAAACAAAACCCACCACTGGTTAGCAAATGACGAGACCTTTGCAGAGATACAAAGAACATAGTTATACGTTGTCACACTCAATATAAGCAGCCAGCATGGTACAACGTGGTACCGTGGTGGTACAGTGGAGTACCAAGGAGTACAATCAGGTTACGTTGCCACGCACTGGGTGCGTCACAATAGATTTTCGTAGGCTAAATGGCTTGACCACTACCAACCCTTACCCTTTGCCTCGAGTTGACGACAGCGTGGACAAGATAGGGAATGCAAAGTACCTTACTAAAATTGATCTTGTAAAAGGCTACTGGCAAGTACCCCTGTCGGACCGAGCTAAGCAAGTTTGTGGTTTTGTGGTAGATGGCAAGACCTACCAATGTAACGTAATGCCTTATGGGCTTAAGAACGCACCTGCCACGTTTCAGAACCTGATGAACGATATTTGTGACGAAATCCCTAACTGCACGGTCTACCTTGATGACGTGATAGTGTATGATGACAATTTTGAAAATCACCTAAGGCACTTAGAGACCCTGTTTGGGAAGTTGCACGATGCTGGGCTGGTGGTGAACCTGAGGAAGTGCGAGTTTGTAAAGGCTACTGTGCAGTATCTTGGCTTCGTGGTAGGGTTAGGCAGGGTGTGCCCCCCCCTGAGCAAGATACAGGTTATCAATATGTTTCCCAGGCCCACCACTAAGCGCCAGGTCATGCGGTTCCTAGGTATGATAGGCTATTATAGGCGCTTCATCCGGGGATACTCTACTGTCTTAGCACCGTTAACTGATCTACTGTCGAAGTCAGTGAAGTTCTGTTGGGCTGCGGAGTGTCAGAGGGCTTTCGACCTAGTCAAGCACCTGCTGTGTACACATCCGATTTTGAGAGCCCCAGACTTCTCCAGGAGTTTTCAGCTGGCGACTGATGCCAGCGGTGTGGGTGCCGGGGCAGTGTTACTGCAGACTGATTCCGAGGGCTTGGAACACCCAGTGAGCTTCTTTTCTCGCAAGTTTAATTCGGCACAAAGGAATTACTCGACTATAGAGAAGGAGCTTCTTGCTATCGTTTTGTCGCTCAAACATTTCGAAGTTTATGTTCCAGCCTACGGCCCGGTAGTGACGATTTATACGGACCATCATCCCTTGAAATTCCTAAATCAGTTTCACAATCGGAATATGCGGTTGACCAGGTGGTCCCTAATGCTCCAAGAGTATAATCTCAACATTCAGCATATTGCCGGGAGTGAGAACGTGATAGCAGATTGTCTATCAAGGGTTGATGATCCAGGATAGTCGTGCACGGTGTGTGGGTTGAGCAGGAGTAAAATTAGGCTATCATAACGCCGTCCAAAAAGATTATAAAACAATAAAATAAACGAGAAATTTTTTTTTAGTTTTGTAAGTCTTTATTGTTGTAGCATGATGCATGCGATATTGTGTTTTATGTATAATTCACACTTCAGTTGTTGTGCACCTTTTGCAATTAGTGGCAGCTAAGGGTAGCAGGTCGGTTGGTTGCCTGTCAGATTTTGATAATGCTTCTAAGGTCGATTATCTAAAATCTTGGGGGGGCTGTGACGCACCCAGTCCGTGGCAACGCAACCTGATTGTACTCCTTGGTACTCCACTGTGCCGCCGCGGTGCGGTGCCGCTGTGCCGCTGTGCCGTGCTGGCTGCTTATATTGAGTGTGACAACGTATAACTATGTTCTTTGTATCTCTGCAAAGGTCTCGTCATGTGCTAACCAGTGGTGGGTTTTGTTTTGAGCCATGTCGAGACCTTCCATTTAATATGTAGTATCAATAGAGAAGTTGATAGATAAGACAATAGGAATTCAGAGAGAGAGAGTGAGTTAGACTTCAGAGCGAGAGGGTAGCAATGCGCCACGCTGCCGGGGGGGTGGTTGCCAGACGTATGGACCGGTTGGCAGCCCTGCGCTTATAGCTAGGTGCGACAGGGTTGGTAGTCCATTGCCGCCTGCCTGTGCTGCCTGGGCTGCCCATGTTGTCGTGCTGCACATTGCCTGGAGGCTCGCTGTGTGTTCCATGATCAGGTTGCCTAGAACCTTTGAGATTCTAACATCCCTTGCCCTCTCTCCCAATTTCTCACGGTTGCACTCTTTCTCTCTGACGACATTACTCTCATTTCATTCTTCTCTCTATTTAAATGCATAACCTTCCCTTGAGGTCCTAAAGGAGTTTCAGCACTCACCTCTCGTATTACTCTTAGGACAAGCATATATTTACATGTATTAGATTTAAGGGGTTAATGTGAACAGCGATCTTCTTGATGAGGATAGTTGGTGAACGTTCTACATGTTCACGAGTTATATGCCCAGCTCATCATCCAATTTGTGACTAGACTAGTGCCATGTGTAAGAGCCCGACCATGCCCAGGAGTTGTCTGTAGAGGGGCGAGGACTTAGCCTTGATTTGCCTACCGAGCCAGGAGCGAGTGCAGTACCAGAGACTACAGCTCGCTCGTAGTGCCGGTATAGTAGAGTAACGTAATTTATCTGTCCTTGTGTTCTCTGCAGTCTTTTCCTGGGTTCTCGCTTTCGGTGCTGGGACTCGTTGTTCCTGTGACTTGGCCTGCTAGCTAGAACACATGGGGATGATGAGTGGGATATATCTTTATTTTACTATGCATTGCAGCTCTCTTTAAGTTTATGTATGTAACACTTTACAATACACATTACTCACACACAAGACAACACTATTAATACTTTCATGTATCAATTAACTGCACTGTCGTTTTGCTGCTGTGTCCGGAGTTCTGTTGCGTAGGGCGCATACGGACTCAGAGGGGAGACAGAGTGAGAGAAGCGAAGTAGCCTATGCGGTAGTAGGCTACCGGCGCAGTACTGTTGCCTGCAACCTTTTAGTTATTCCAAGTATAGATTCATTCTTATAATAAGTGACTACTATTTATGTTCCTTCCATGTGTATTATTAGGTATCTACTGGATCATGAACATCTTGTATGCTACATGCTAGTGCATGTTAGTAGGGGACAGTTATTCTAGTGCACGCGCTTTCAAGTAGGCGTGTACATTTGTCATTTAGCATTTCACTGTCATACCTTTAGCCTGCTTCTATTCTACATTATTAGAGGCTTAATATTAACGTAGTTTCTTGAGTATTGCATTTCTTTAGTAATAACGTAACCTATAAATGTCTGAGGGAGTTTAGCCTCATAGCCTACCCCTGTTGTACACTTTCGCCGAGTTAAGGTACCTCGTTACCATAGACGATAACTCTGTAGGGCGTTGGTGCTTTTGTTGTCTGGAGCATATAGTATTTGGGACTGGAATCGAGCGTGTCGTTGTCACATAAGCCATTTCTGTCCTACGATCAAGAATCCCGAATATGTATTGCCGATCCAGCCGTAACACTATGTAACTCTGTGGAATTATATGTTTGTAAACAGGCAGTTAGCATGAAGCCGATCAAATAAGCTTTTACATTACTCCCAGAAATCGATCTTAACAGACAAAGGCCTGGAGAGATGTGAGGTAGAGGATATTCACAGTATGGTAAGAGAGAGAGAGAGTACAAAGGAAAACAAGCAACAACACATCTATTGATCCTTTCGAGGCTGTTTGTAGTTAAACTACCTAACCTATGTGAGAAAAAGATAACAGTAGATCACTAATAGGTGCTGCTATTCGTTTGTAAACGCAGTTAACCATTTGGGTGCGGGAACCGTTCAGGAACGTCCTGGCAATTTAAAGCAATTTACAGCCTCTTAAAACCTGTGGAGATGAGTACGAATGAACGTATTACGCTGGCCAGCTTGCCAGAATGTACTCGTGACTCGCTAGCACTCGCCACGGCAGTGAAATGGGCTATAATAATCGTAGAACGATGTTCTTTCTTTCTTAGTATTCATATTGTCACAGACAGATCAGTGTTTGCCTTTATTCTTGTCTGTGACACTTAGAAGTATTTTATATCCATAGTAGTGATTATAACATGCAGCGCGTGAGCGAGAGAAAGAGAGTCGGAAGGGAGAGCGAGGGGGCAGTGTGCGTGCGTATGTACGTGTGCATTCCTCGCTCGGTGGGCCCGCTCGCTCGCTATTGAACGGCGGGCCTGGCGTGATCTATGACGTCAGCTTGTCATGTGACGTAGTGGCCTGTGGTTGGTCGCCGCCCTCCTAGCCCAGTGGTAGGGCTCCTTCCCTCCTGACTCCCGCAGAGCATGGCATTGTGCGCTTGGTCGTAGACGTCCCTCGCATTCTGTCTCACATCTAACCCCCTTTACTGCTTTGCCTCTCTCTGAACTCCTTCTTTCCAATACTTCTTATCTTTATTCAATTACCCATCCCTTCTGGTTCTCGCATATGACTTCCATAGTCGGCCAGTCGTATTACCAGCGCCTGTTCTCACATATATGTTTTGCACTAGCTTTAGAGGTTATTAGAATCATAGTCACATGGATTCATATTATTGGGTGCTTCAAATTATTTGGTTGGTCTTTATTACTATTTAATGCTAGACAGTGGAGGGTATCTTTGGTCGTTGTCTGAGTTATGTATATGGCAAGTCAGAGCCTGTACGACTTCGACGGAGCTAGGTAGCCTGTAGTACACCCTTGTGCATATTTTCCTTTGCGAGCTTAGCAGTATACAACCGAAGGGCTTTTGCCTACTCTTGCTTGTATGCTTGCTAACTCATTTTGTTGAGCTTTGAGGAGCGCCAGGGTAAGACCAGATACTTGAGATCTGGACTTACCAAGAGAGCCTTCTAGTCACTTAACGTAAGATAAGGGAAATCTGTTCAGGGGAGACGGTAGGCTGCGAGCATGCTTGAGCTCTGCCTAGGCTCCCTGTACCTTTTTGCCGCTGCTAGACTTTATTAGTAAGAAAGACAGCATATTGTTTATTAACTTTAACTGCGTATGCTTTAGCAATTATTCACGTATTGTTTTTGCTTTGGTTGATGCATAGTGCACAACCCAGTATGGCTGTTACTTTGGCTAAGGAAGTACTGTTTTTGAGTGGCTGTTGTTAGTGCTGTCACAGAGTTGTTGCACTCTCTTGTTTCCATATATATGTATCCTACTTTTTGGTGTATCTAGGATACACGCTTTGGTGTCCTGCCTGTGCATTATTCCTGTTCTATATTCGACGAGCATCTTAGAGCATCAGACGTTTTTTCAGAAGATTCCATATCTGTTTGCTGTAGGACTAGACTTCAAGTGTTTTCATAGAGCATTGAAGAGTTTAGTGTTGAGTTCAGACTCACACTAAAGATAACGTAAGCATATAACCTTTTTATTAAATCTTGTCATAGTTTATTTAAACATTGTTATTACTTGAGAGCTTTTTATTAACGTAATTACTCTTGTTGTGAGTAGGCTTTGCCGTCACCGGAAAGCCTTTGTAGAAGTACACTTAACCCAGTTAATTGATACCCCGTTATCCAGTAGATTAACTCTGGAGGGTTTAAGTGTTTTGTTCACCGGCTTAATAGTTCGAGGGTTTGGAATTAGCGTACCGTTGTTGCAGATCTAGCGTATCTTATAGTCCAATATTAAGTGCCCTTGTTTATTTTGTTGTGCCGGTCGTAACAAATGGCGACCTTAGTCCAGGATATAGTGAACTGAGTTTTGCAGGATTTTTTTTTGGGAGAAATCTTATTCGCCATTTTTGGGTTCGATTTTATTTCTCGCAGTGTTGGCAGTGGACATTGTTTTGAGGATATATGGAACTTGTTGGAGTTTATTGGTGACCTAGTATTGAACTCAAAAACATCTTCGAATATTTTTTTGTGAATAAAGCTACGCGAGAGTTTGGCTACTTTTGTCTTGACTTGGGAATTTTTGTTGTTGACTCCATCATGTCATTGGATGGGTCTGAGCATAGTGAGGGCACAGTGCGAGAGACAGGCGAGAAGGTGGAGTTGGTTGACGGCGTTCGGGTGGTGAACGGTGAGGAGGATGCTCGGAGGTTTTTGGAGGAGCATGTGATGGCGGACCGGGTGTCGGGGCTGGACCGGTACGGACTGCAGTGTATAGCCACGGTCTTAGGGTTTTCTTGCAATACCGGTTGGTCAAGAAGTGAGCTGGTTACCTGTGTGGTGGGTGGGGTGCATGAGGCTTCGGGTGGAGCGGGAGCTGGGGCACCTTCGTCCCAGCCCCCATTCCACTCAACTCCTATCATGGCGCCCCCTCGGGTTCCGGAGCCGAGTACGTTCCCGCAGGCCGATGTCCGCTGGCGGTTGGGTAAGCCTCTAGGTGACTCACTGGGTGGGTCCCCGGTAGTAGCACCCCCTCCTCAGGGTTTGTCTCCTGAGATGTTGTTTCAGCTTGAGCTCGCCAAACTCGAGCAGCGAAAGCATGAGGCTGAGCTCAAGTATGAGTCTGCAAGGTATTGTGCCGATGTTGACCTAGAGAAAACTCGTGTAGAGGTGACGGGGAACCGTTTCGTCCAGGGGGGTCCACCCCATGACCAGTCCCTGTCACATCTACTAAAGTTGGTTCCAGTGTTTGATGAGTTAGGAGTTACAGAATTCTTTCTCCTTTTTGAGAAAAAGTGCCGGGAGCACCAATGGCCCGAGGAGAAGTGGGCAGCCCTTGTTTCTTCACGATTGACTGGGAAAGCACTCATGGCGTACGATGCTTTGCCCCTAGATTCCTGTGTGATTTATGAGGCGCTGAAAGAGGCTGTCCTGAAGGCATATGAGTTGCAGCCAGTGACCTATAGGCTGAAGTTTAGGGCTGTTCCTAAGAGAAAGGAGAACACGCTAGAGAACTATCAGATGCGTTTGAGAATTGGTTGAGGTCGGAGAAAGCAACTACTTTTGAGGCGGTGAAGCAATTAGTGTTGTTAGAACAATTCTTTAAGTGCACTGGTGGGGACTTGACTCTTAACCTGAAAGAAAAGCAACCTAGAACTCTGCAGGAGGCGGTTGAGTTGGCTGACCTTAGGTTGTCGTTAATTCATGGGTGCGGGTCTGCCCAGAGAGCTGAGGCAGGTAACAAGGGGCGTACCACCCCCCCCCCCCCCCGAACTAATGATACAACAAATTACCCAACTAAGAGTACTGTTGCCAATTTTGAACCCAATTCGAAATCCTTCTCGTTAAAGAAAGGCCAGGGCCCTTCCCCACCCCAGGGGAAGTCAAGGAGTGAGGTGGAGTGTTTTAAGTGCCATAAGAAGGGGCATATTGCACACTCTTGTCCGAGCACACAGTCTACAGCGGTGGTGTCTCTAGTGAGCAACATCAGGGTGTCTTTGAGGTCTTCCGCGTTTGCCCGGGGTAAATCGTCGGTTGCGAAGTCACAGTCGGTGCAGAAGCAGCAGGAGGGCTCGTCACCCGTCCGAGATGCTTTTTGTGGTCATAGGGGACATGGCACTGTGAGGTGGGCTGGTGTGGAACAGGCTTGAGTTGTTGCGTGATACGGGTGCCTCCCAGACGTTACTTAAGAACTTCACAGGTAAGCCTATTAACGCAGCTCGGGTTGTAGTGGTTCAAGGCATCAATGCTGTGCGGTCTTACCCGCTGGTGAGAGTGGAGCTTGTGGTGGATAGTGTGACACGGGAGTTGGATGTGGGGATTGTAGAGAAATTGCCAGTTGAGAGGGTCGACCTCCTTCTCGGTAACGACTTTGCGGTGCCTACTTCCGAGGTTCCACCCTTAGTCGTTGCCGAGAGGGCGGCCGACACGAGTAGGGAGGGGCAAGAGTGGCTCGAGAGGTGCCAGACGCAGCAGATGGCGTATGCTGTCACCAGATCTCAGTCCGCTCAGGTGTCACAGCCTAGTACCCAGGTTTCAGACCAGCGGAGGAAGGGTCGGAAGGAGAAAGTCAAGGCTGGTGGTCGGTTTAAGAGTTTGGACCCAGCGACACTCCTTGGTGACTCAGTACTTGCACCACTTCTGAGGTCTGGAGTGGCCCCAGAATCTGTCCCCCATAGTGACATGGTAGGGCGTGGTAGCACTCCGCGACAGAAATGTTCCCAGGTTAAACTGGGCTTGAGCAACCCAGTATCGGGGGTGGCCACAAGTTGCTCCAGGAGCACTTGGACAGGTTGGCACCCTCTGATATACGACGGATGCAAGTAGAAGATCCTAGTCTTGAGAGTTGTGGGAACGAGGCTACAGAACTCGATGAGGACGGGGAAGCATGTCATGTGAACCTGTTAAAAGAGTTTGTGAGGCGCCCACCTGAACAGCCTACTGTCCCTGTGTTGGTCTGCAGCAGCCAAGGTGGAGAAGGAGAGGGGGGCAGTGAGGCACAGGTGGAGGAAAGTTGGGATTGTCATGTCTCGGCGGATCAGTGGGCGGGGAACATGAGTCAGGTGGCTGTGGAAGCGCTTGAGCACCTGCCTGAGCAACAGCGTGCAGCGATCCAGCACCTGTTCTGTTTATACCCCACTGTTTTTGCCGAGCACCCAGGCCTCACAACTCATGCGGTGCACAATGTTCCGCTGGCAGGTCACTTGGGTGTGAGTAAAACGTTGGCCCCGTTGTCTAAGTTGTTCAAGGTGGGCGACGAGGCTTTGGCATGGTTGTCAGTTCAGAGTCGACCCATGGCTGCTAAGGGTGGTGGTCAGTATCAGGACATTAAGCAGATTGGTGAGGTTAACTATGGAATAGATACGCCCGACCATCGCATAGCCTCCCACTGCTGCCCTATAAAAATGCAACAGCCCTACCATAGACCGACTGTATCTGGCCGTGGCGCTGAAGGTGGTGATGCTGCGCAGGCAGGTGTAGCCGCAAGGAATGCGGGGGTGCGCATGTACGGTATTGGCGGGGAAGCCTTAGCACTTATGAACTATGGGAGTGACTGCACAGGTGGTACAGATTGTCCCTCTCATGACCTGGCTGTTTTAGGGACAGAGGTGGAGAAGGAGGGAGACTATAGTTTAGAAACTGCGGTCCCGGCTGGGTTGTGGGAGGGCAATGAGCATGTTGTTCTTCGATATAAGTTGCAACCTCTTGTTCCTAAGCGCCAAGAGCAGTTGTTTACTAGGCTGTGGCAGTACGTCTGCATGTTTGTTGATTCTCCAGGCCTGATGTCCGGGGGGGCACCCGACATAGAGGCTGGAGAAAGTGCAAAGCTCAAATTGGCTCCCTACCGTATAAATCCTGCTCGACAACCTGTCGTCAAAGCAGAGCTGGACTACATGTTGGAGAAGGGTCTGAGGGATAAGGGATATCATGAGTGGTCGTTGCCAGTGACTTTGCAACCTGAGTTGAGTGGCAAGATCCGTGTTTGTGTTGATTGCAAGAGTGTTGGTGCATTATCCCTAACAGACGCCTATACATTACCCAGAGTTGACGACCCCATAGGCCGCATCGGGGCTGCCTCGTTTATCACTAAGGTGGAATAGTGAAAGGTGATTGGCAGGTCCTGTAGCCGGCGAGAGCGAAGAGAAGTGCCAGTCTTGTGATGGACTGGGCAGTTTATCAGTGTCAGGTGTTGTTTTGCTGCCGGAACACAAGTTGGATGTGTGGCATGTTAAGGGCACTGATAATGTTCTGGCTGATTGTTTGTCACGGGAGGGTATGTTTTAAAGAGCACCCTCGCCGTTCAGTCAGTGTTGGTTTGAGTTTGGAGAAAAAAATTAGGCTTGCCCCTGTAGTGCAAAGCCGCCAAAAACACTATTAAAATAATACAAAAACCTCACATAAAAACTCTTTCTTTTGATAGTATATAAGTGCAGTATGTTACAGCAAGAATCTAAGACATTCTGAGTTTTTGTTCTTAGTAGGCTAGGCTTGGTGAAGCTTGCTCGTTGAGCGTAATATTGTTAAGTGATACTATTATTTTGGGGAAGTGTTGTGTAGATTTTTTTTTTAATGAAGTGTTTTTACGTTTGTGATTGTGCCTTGTTTTTCACAACTTGGGGAGTAGCTGGGTGATGCGGAGTTTGTGGGCATTCTGTCTGGTCAGGTGTGGCGTTTACCTGAGGTTAAAAGTCCCACATCTTGGGTGGGGTGTTACGCTGGCCAGCTTGCCAGAATGTACTCGTGACTCGCTAGCACTCGCCACGGCAGTGAAATGGGCTATAATAATCGTAGAACGATGTTCTTTCTTTCTTAGTATTCATGTTGTCACAGACAGATCAGTGTTTGCCTTTATTCTTGTCTGTGACACTTAGAAGTATTTTATATCCATAGTAGTGATTATAACATGCAGCGCGTGAGCGAGAGAAAGAGAGTCGGAGGGGAGAGCGAGGGGGCAGTGTGTGTGCGTATGTATGTGTGCATTCCTCGCTCGGTGGGCCCGCTCGCTCGCTATTGGACGGCGGGCCTGGCGTGATCTATGACGTCAGCTTGTCATGTGACGTAGTGGCCTGTGGTTGGTCGCCGCCCACCTAGCCCAGTGGTAGGGCTCCTTCCCTCCTGACTCCCGCAGAGCATGGCATTGTGCGCTTGGTCCTAGACGTCCCTCGCATTCTGTCTCACATCTAACCCCCTTTACTGCTTTGCCTCTCTCTGAACTCCTTCTTTCCAATACTTCTTATCTTTATTCAATTACCCATCCCTTCTGGTTCTCGCATACGACTTCCATAGTCGGCCAGTCGTATTACCAGCGCCTGTTCTCACATATATGTTTTGCACTAGCTTTAGAGGTTATTAGAATCATAGTCACATGGATTCATATTATTGGGTGCTTCTAATTATTTGGTTGTTCTTTATTACTATTTAATGCTAGACAGTGGAGGGTATCTTTGGTCGTTGTCTGAGTTATGTATATGGCAAGTCAGAGCCTGTACGACTTCGACGGAGCTAGGTAGCCTGTAGTACACCCTTGTGCATATTTTCCTTTGCGAGCTTAGCAGTATACAAGCGAAGGGCTTTTGCCTACTCTTGCTTGTATGCTTGCTAACTCATTTTGTTGAGCTTTGAGGAGCGCCAGGGTAAGACCAGATACTTGAGATCTGGACTTACCAAGAGAGCCTCCTAGTCACTTAACGTAAGATAAGGGAAATCTGTTCAGGGGAGACAGTAGGCTGCGAGCATGCTTGAGCTCTGCCTAGGCTCCCTGTACCTTTTTGCCGCTGCTAGACTTTATTAGTAAGAAAGACAGCATATTGTTTATTAACTTTAACTGCGTATGCTTTAGCAATTATTCACGTATTGTTTTTGCCTAGGTTGATGCATAGTGCACAACCCAGTATGGCTGTTACTTTGGCTATGGAAATACTGTTTTTGAGTGGCTGTTGTTAGTGCTGTCACAGAGTTGTTGCACTCTCTTGTTTCCATATATATGTATCCTACTTTTTGGTGTATCTAGGATACACACTTTGGTGTCCTGCCCCTGCATTATTCCTGTTCTATATTCGACGAGCATCTTAGAGCGTCAGACGTTTTTTCAGAAGATTCCATATCTGTTTGCTGTAGGACTAGACTTCAAGTGTTTTCATAGAGCATTGAAGAGTTTAGTGTTGAGTTCAGACTCACACTAAAGATAACGTAAGCATATAACCTTTTTATTAAATCTTGTCATAGTTTATTTAAGCATTGTTATTACTTGAGAGCTTTTTATTAACGTAATTACTCTTGTTGTGAGTAGGCTTTGCCGTCACCGGAAAGCCTTTGTAGAAGTACACTTAACCCAGTTAATTGATACCCCGTTATCCAGTAGATTAACTCTGGAGGGTTTAAGTGTTTTGTTCACCGGCTTAATAGTTCGAGGGTTTGGAATTAGCGTACCGTTGTTGCAGATCTAGCCTATCATATAGTCCAATATTTAGTGCCCTTGTTTATTTCGTTGTGCCGGTCGTAACAAACGGGAGCGCGGCAGGGCCCTGTCCGCTCTCCAGCATGGCTGTTGGGGCACTGAGGTATGTCAGCCATGTCTCGCTAGACATATGCAGTGCTGCCAAAGGCAAATGTAGCACAACATTCATTGCTGATTATTAACAAATATTTGCCAATGTCTATGGTAGCGCTGCGGATGAAGCCCGCACGTTATGAAGCTGGTTCTGGTGTAATTTTGAAGCTATTTTCTTTTAATTTTGGGCTGAATACATTTTATTTTATTCAGACACTTGCTTAATCATTCAGGAGTACCTGAATAAGCCCTAGTATAGCAGAAATATGCGGAAATATGCCTGCACCATGAGCGTTAAACGTGAATTAAGAGCGAGATATTTATCTAGGCGTATTTTGAAAGTTTCAACAGCACTGCATTCAATGACAAGACTGGGTAGTCCATTACACAATTGAAAAAGAAATGCTTTGCCTCATGGGAGTTAAACTGCTTTCCGATTATCTTGCAACCATTTCCTCTATTGTAATTCGAATAATCGATTGTGAAATATTGTTTGACATCCATACTTTTTTCAATACCTTTAATAATTTTAAACACTTGAATTAGGTACCCTCTCAGCCTCCGCTTTGTTAAACTGAACAGATTTAATTTTTTTAGACGTTCTTCATATGAGATTTTTCTCAGTCTAGAGATAATTTTTGTCACTCTCTGCTGTATTCTCTCCAGTTTGTCTATATCCTTTTGATAATACACACACACACACCAATATTGTACACAGTATTCTACATGGGGGCGAACCAAAATAAGGTGAGAATGACATTTTCAGATTTGTATTTAAACGATCTTCCAACGAAGCCAATAATTTAATTTGCTTTCTTAACTACTTTGGTACATTGTTGGCTGAGTTTTAAAGTACTTGATATTGTAACTCCTAAGTCAGTTTCTTTATCAGTATTTTTGAGTTGACTACCATTCATTGAGTAGTTTAAATTTTCATTCTTGTATCCTATATGTAGTACTTTACATTTGTAGATAATGAAACTCATTGTTGCCCCTGTTGGATATTGAACAAAATTAATCAAATTGAATTAATGAACTTTCATGTAGATTAGAGTACAGGTCCGATCCTGTGTTAGATGTTAGAGATTCATCCCACTGAGCTACTGGCAAGTTGAAGTCTCCAAAAAGTACGATATCTTCGTTATCACTAATTTCACCAATTTAATCATAGACTTTTCTGTCAATGTTTAGTGATTGTCCAGGGGGGCGATATATTAGCCCAAGGGTTATCTTTTCTTGAAGCTTATTTTTCAAATGAACATAAATTATGTCAATGTTATCTATAGATGGTTTCGTTACTAGCACGGGATAAAGATCTTTCCTGGCATGCTGCAAAACGCCTCCCCGATTTTTGTGTATCAGACTACATTCAAACATTGTATATCCAGGAATATTGCATTCAGTTAAATAGACTCTATGTTCAATGTTTAGCCATGATTTGGTGATACCTATTATATCAAATTTTTCTGAAAAAACGATTTCCTCAAGGTCTGAACATTTGCTACGAATACTTTGAGAATTTGCCAAAAATACCTTAATATCCTGGAGCGAGTTGTTGCAGTTGATTTGTGAATTTGCTTGATTTCAGGAGTATATTATGTTGTAGGATGTGGGCGGATTCCGTTTACATCTCTGGCTATCCTCGGTCCTCGCTGTCCTAGATCCGCATCACAGGCTGTCCTCGGTTGACTTTGGATCGTGTCTGAAAATCCTTTACGGCATCGTTTAGCAGGCGGACGAGTCGCGCTGCTCCCACCTGGTTCAGATGGACTCCATCATCTGAGAATAAATGATCTTCATGGAAGAATGAGTCGCAGATGCTGAAAAAAACGATGTTCTCTTCTCTGCAGAGATTCACAAGACGATGATTTATACCGGTGGCTATGTTAAAGAACCGGTTCTCTACACCGATCCAGGGGACAATCCCTGAAAGAATGATCCTTTGTGACTTTTCCTTGTACGATTTGATCAGCTTCTGGTATTTCTGCATTAGGTCCTCCGATCGGGTCCGCTGTATGTTATTAGATACGACGTGTATGACATACGTTGTGGTTGAAGGTGCCAGAATTCTTCAACTGCAGCAATGACATCGCTCGCCCCACCATCTAGGATGCAGAAACGCTTCCTGGTCTTTGGTGCCCTAGCGCAGAACTATGTTAGTTGGCCACGGGCCATTGAGTCAGTTGAGAGCAGAATTTCTTCCATTCCCTCTTCATCGTCTGATTCCGATAGAGTCTGAAAGCGGTTGTGGCACTCGGAAATTGGGATGATTTTCCTTGTTTTTTGCTAAACGTTATTTCTCACGACACAGAAGTTGTCCTGAGGTAGGACCGAGTTGTTATTTCGTTCTTCCGCAACCGGTTGTTCCACTGGGGTCAGTGCTACAGGCGTCGGGCTGTTGGAAGTTGGTGTTGAAGTGCTGGTTTTGGCAGTTGTTGACACTCCTATGTTAAGTGCTATGAATTCCTGAAGAAATTCAACCTTCATGGTGAGGGTGTTGATCTTGTTGTGTGCTCCTTCAGTTTTGCTCACTTCACTTCAAATCACTTCACTCACCTTAAAGCACTTCACTTACTTTATAACACTTCACTCACTTTAAAAACACTTCAGGTCGCTTCACTTAAATACCATACCATACCCCAAGACTCCAAGGCCCCGAGCAAGGCCAAGGCCATAACCGAGCGCCCCCACAGAACCCTCCCTGCCTACCACAATAAAGCCTGAGTGACCGAAGCCATTCCATGGCGGGGAGCTGAGGAGGGTGCGGAAACGCCCGGGAAACCAAAGCCCCGCTCCAGGGCCCTGTGCCCCTCAGCAATTATGAAGAGAAAGTTGAGGGGCAAAGGAAAAATGTGACGCTTTGAAGGTCAATCCATGGAAGAGACGTCGTCACTTGAGATCTAGAAAATATATAAGTAAAAGGAACAGTCAGAGTAAGCTATGGGTATGGCAGGGATCGCTCAGTTCTCACTCTGATAGACCAGCCCATCACCACATGACTAAAATCCAATCCTCTCAGCATCAGCTAGGAAAGGCCCTAGAAAGCCGCCTTTGGCGGGGAAATAGCTCTCCTATATCAACCTCTTTCAGGGGGTCACAGTTTTTTTGTTTATCTGTCTCTCCTTTTATCTCTTTCCATGTCTTGTATCCATTCGGCCCCATTCAGCCAACTGTTTTAAGACGTTTATCCCTATCCAGGTGTCGATTTCTTCCTGGCGAGCGATAGCGAGTCAGCCTGGCCAGGCAGCCTGGGGAACAGCAACAACAAAAACAACCATGCCTTGCCATACCGTTTATGCTCTCTCTCTCTCTCTCTCTCTCTCTCTCTCTCTCTCTCTCTCTCTCTCTCTCTCTCTCTCTCTCTGTCACACACACACACCTACCATACGTACATACATACCCGCATACACACACAGGCAGACACAGTCAATTTCATTTCTCGTAACTTTGATGTATAGCCTTTCAGTCTCTATTCACTTTACTCTCTCTCTCTCTCTCTCTCTCTCTCTCTCTCTCTCTCTCTTATATATATATATATATATATATATATATATATTTATATAGATATT
>JBAKBP010034090.1:0-21115 GCA_037953745.1 Lithodes maja | reverse complement strand
CCAGCAGTTTTAATAGTAGAGATAATTGGTCTAAGAGGCAGTCCCTGTTGGGCACCTTGGGTAGGTCATAGGCAATTCATAGGAGTAGAGCCAGAAGCATATAATTCACCGAAAATTGTTGACCCAATATTGTCCTTGATTGCTCTTAAAATCCTGTTTAGTCTGTCCTCACCTTGGATAATTACGTTAAAAACTTCACCCTTAACCCTTTCAAATATGGTTTTATCATTTAAAATACTATCCATCTTGGTTAAATATTCACATCTATCCATAATAACAACTCCTCTGCCCTTGTCAGGTCTAACGATAATAATAGAGTCATCCTTCCCTAGTTCCTTAAGTAATACTAAATCTTCTCTCTTGAAAACTATCGATTCAATATCATTTTCTTTTGGATAATCTATAATTGGTATTGCCTATTTATGTGAGTTTATCAACTACATCATTGTTCAAATCTCCTTTAAGAAGCCCTGCCTTAATACAGTTCTGAACCGTGTTACAAACTTTTTCCAAAGATAAGTAATGATGTAATAGGGCACGTTCATTATTGACGACTTCGCCTGTTAGTATAATAGTCTCCATTCAACATCCCGCGCCAGCATTTTGAATAGCCCGCGCGGAAGTTAACCTGGAGTACTCGTCATAAGTGCACGCTTAATTCCCTTACGGGATCGTCATTTTGATCGGGTACTCTACAGAATAAAACTCTGTAAAAAATAAAAAATAACTTAATATCTGTTATCATATGACTTGCCATATGCGTGGATTTTTCATGTTTCGCTCTTCCAACACCAGGCCCTCTAGCGGCCATCGTCTTCCTTCCAACTTCCGCGGCCACACTGACGACAAGGCTTGCGCCGTGCTACGCTTCAATCGACGTTCCAGAGCTTCTAGTGAGTCCTTACTCATTTGTATACATCTGTGTTGTAGTAACAAGGTTTAGATTAGCTAGCACGGCTGCCAGATTGGTGTGTCCGCAGGAAGTATGTGATAAAATAGGGTACTTTTGTAACAGGCGTCTACGAGTCCAGGATCGTCGTACCGCGTGTGTTTTTGTTTGTTGTGATACGCCTTTAGCTTTTGTGATTACTTAGCTAGAAGGCTACCACTCTACAAGGCATGATACAGACTGTCAATATTGAGGAAAGTACATGTCAGATTTTTATATATCAGCAAATGCTCTGGTTTAAGGGTGTCTGGACGTGGTGCTCCGCCTTCCAGAGATCGTGTTTTGCTTTGGGCCCCTTGAGTGGGCCTCCCTCATCTGGGCGCTGTGCTGGGTCTTCGGAGCGTCGTCTGCCGGTGATATTCGTCGTACCTCATGGTCAGCCTTTAGTAGGGGTCTCCAGCGTAGGCTTCAGGTAATTTAGGATGCTAAATTTTCTGTATTTTGATTATATGCCTATGTATGTCCCTAGTGTCATTACATGCGTGTTGGCATGTTTTGGGGTAAGGGAGACGTCCCTATATATTCTTGATGATGTGTTATGAGTGGCACTCAGGTTTGTGGAGCTGCGCCAACTCCTTTCTCCCGAGTTTTTGTTTTTTCCGGCGGCCCCGTGCGGTGGGCCCGAGTTATCCGTCTTATAAACGGGTAGGAACAATCAAAAGGTCCCGGCATGGTTTGGCTGAACCACATTCTCCCGGCGGAACTGCATTCTTAAGGGGGCTGCATACTCGGCCCGCCGAGTAACTCGCCCTGACCCAATTACACGATTAGATTTTCTTGCCCTGCGGCCCCACAAGTCGAGTGTACAAGAGTGATAAGATTAGTTTTGCAAACTTTTTCATTAATGATCAGACACTAAAGGTCAAGGGACCTGGGACACTTGTCACAGGTTAGTAGTTAAACCCAGCTTAGACGAGTCCAGCGGAAGGTTAGAGTAGTGGTGCACTATAGCTAATTTTCCGGCGGACACGGGTTAGGATGTTATAACACCTCGCAGGTTATCCTTATGAGCATTGATTCCTGGAAATTTTATTTTCCAGGTTCCTGATTGCTACTCCGGCGGAGGTTTGGGCGGCTGATCCCGGCGGGGGGGGGGGGGGGTCCCCTTATTAGCACCATGACGAGGTTTGAACTATGCATTACTCCAACCTGCTCTCTATTGCCAATTTTTGCTCACAAACTTTGCATTAAGTGCGTCAAGTGCTTGGATCATTCCCGAGGCTTGTGGTTATCTAAACGCTGTTCCATTTGCTCTGATTTGAAACCGCATTAGTTACTAACAAAGACTTATCGTGCCTAGCGGCCTTACAAGAAATTAGGAGTACATTTAATTCTTATGCCAAAGACACTGCCCATAAGGCACTTCACTGTGATGATGAAGTACTATGGGAACAACTTATTATAAAGTCACCCCTTGTGAAACCCAGTTCCTCTAAATCTGTCAGACCCAAAGTCAAGTCAAAAGCCCTCAGCAAAGAGGTAGTGAGTAGTAGCAGTGAGAGTGAGGTCACAGAAGTTCCCCCCTCCGACCGTGCCAAGAGGAGACGATCACCCTCTCCGAGGCGGAAGTCGAGGTCAAGATCTAGATCTCTCCGCAAACAGTCTAGACACTCTTCCGCAGAGTCTTCCCGGTCTACCAAACGCCGGAGAGAGGACTCTGGGGGAGCAACGAGTCAGGCAAGCAGCAGCTGCCGGAGGGACATCCCTCAGCAACGGCCCCCTACCCCTACCTCTGGCACGCCTCAACAGGAATCTGGGGACTCAGAAGTGGGGTCTGATGCACTGGAATCCATACCTAGTCATGAACAATCCTTGAGTGCGTCTCCTAATGTTATCTTTGCCATACCAAAACTGAATTATGTACCTCGTAGTGTTAGGTCGGCAGGCCCATGTAGGTTTCTGGGCCGACCAGTACAGGGGATATCCGTCGGGGTCACAATTGCATTCTCAAGTGATTCCAGACTCCCAGCCCTTTGTGGCAGGGGGTTACTGGCGTCAATCTGAACCTTCTCAACCTCTTTTTAACGTCAATCACGCAAGAACTGAGGAAGGTAGCATAGACATGTTGCCATCATCGGTTCCAGATTTAACATGGCCCCCGGCGGATAATGAAATAGTGATAGGACAGGAGAATCCTGAGCTGAGTGGAGAGCCGGAGGAGGTTGGGTTCTCCCCGGCTCCCCAGTCACTCACAGGCGAAGATTCTGAAGCAAATTCCCACTCATCCAGGGACTCTCACAGTAAGTGTGTGACTTCAGATCAGATAAGTGATTTATTGCACAAGGTTATGCAACATTATCAACTCCCTGCCTCGTCGGAGCTCCCGGTTGCTCAACCACTTGTGACCCCTAGTGCTTTTGTTGTCAGACCCCTAGCTTCCCTGGGCTTTCTTCCATCATGTCCTATCCAGGTGGTGGCTGAGGCTCCAGGCACTATAGTGCCGGCGACGCTGGCTACCCCCTCTTTGAGGGTTATTGCAGATATTCCTCCCCCTCTTTTAGATAAGGCACCTCTGAAGAAGGGCCCCATGCCCCTTCTCTATGGCCCGGATTGTTCCTGGGTCCCTGTGACTCCAGTGAACCCTCAATTAGCTCAACCTTCTGTGTCAGGGGAACTTCCAGTACCCGGCGGGTGGTACATTGAAATCAATAAGACCAGGAAATTTAGGGCAAAAGACGAGGCAGGGAGAGTGATGTATGTATTAATTAAGGCTGTACCAAGTTCGTACAACCCAGATTATTTTGTGTATACAGCTGCCCCGGCGATCCCTCCCGCCGCGTCTGCACGACGGTTTGCGGATTGGTCAAAAGCTGATGGCATCAACGATGTCAAAGCTTTGAATGCTCTCACGTCGGAATTGGCTACAACTCCAGTCCTAGACCAGACGCATACGCCAGTCCTGCAGATGGGGCCGGTGGGGTTAGGCCCCTGGGTAGATTGGGAGATAGAAGCTCAGGTTTTTGCTGCTACAATTACTTCTAAGTCTTCACATCAGGTTCCCTAAGAAAATCATGCTTACTTTTCCTTGCCAGTAGCCAAAGCAGAAGGAGTGTCCTCAGATTTACTTACCTTTCTTGCGGCGTCCAAAGTTTCCTTGCACTCCCTTGATGAAGCTTTCTCTACTCCCCCGGCTGCTCACCTGACAGGGACTTCAAGTTAAGAAGTAAGGCTTACCGGATGTTCTCTCAGTACTTGATTAGTCGCCGGAACGCCGCCTTCCTTTCACGTACTATTTCAGCCATAGCTGATCCCCAAATTAGGAAAGCTACTGAATTGTCTAGGAAACTTTTGCTACAAAATTCCATTCAGTCCTTAGGAGACATCAGAATTGCAATTATGGAGGCGGTTCGAGTCCGCCAAGATCTGAGAGTCCATCTGGTTAGGAAGTTGCCGGCGGACATAGGTCGCCGGGTAACTCTCTCGCCGGTACTTACTGCCACCCTCCTTAATTCAGAAACATGGAGTCTAGTGTTTAATATGGTAATTGGTTGGAAGCAGGTTACCTCCCAAGCTCGGAAGGACCCTGCTAAGAAGCCCTTTCATAAATCAAAGGGTGGTAACAAGCCATACCCAGCCACAAGCTATCACCACGGGATCCCAGACTCCCCCCGCAGCAGGGAGGTAATCTGTACAAGTCCAAACAAGGTAAACATTCTGGGTATAAAGGTAAGGCCACGCAGAAGGGTAATCAGGGCCAATCATCAGCCAAATCTAGCCAAGCGTTAGATGCCAACCCACCTCCCCCTCCAAAAAACTAGCCACCCAGCCTCTCAGCATCCCAATACCGTGCTTAAGGACACAGGATTTGAGAGTTGCCTTGAAGGTCGGACCCCGGTTGAACCTGGGTTCGTTCCGTTGATTCCGCTCGGCCTGGTCCAAGAAAACCTGGGCCAGGAAAGTAGTGAGCAAAGGAATCACCTGGCGGTGGCTCCGGCGGCCTCGACTGCGTCAGCCGCGGGAATACACCAATGTGTCTCAGAAGGAGGAGACTCTACTTCAGGAAATGATTACCAAACAGGTCCTTATCCCGGTCAATGCCAATCACCCAGTATTCACTTCAAGACTCTTCTTAGTGCCAAAAAGGGACAGTGTGCAGATGCGACCAGTTCTAGATCTCTCGCAACTTAACACATTTATAGAGAATTCACCCTTCAGGATGCTTACGGTTCAGCAACTTAGACTCGCGCTTCTGCCGCAGGGTTGAATGTGCTCGATCGATCTCAAAGATGCCTATTGGCATGTCCCTATAAACAAACGGTTCCAAAAATTCCTCGCCCCGAGGGTCAGGCACGAGACTTATGTCTTCCAAAGAATGTCTTTTGGTTTGAACCTGGCACCGAGAATTTTCACAAAACTCGTCCGGCAAGCTCTTTTACCCCTGTTAGTCCAGGGCATACAGGTGTTTTGATATCTAGACAACTGGCTAGTAGTGGCGAACTCTATGGAATTATGTCAAGATCATGTAAACCAAGTGTTAGCTCATGTACAAACCCTAGGGTTCAAGGTGAACTTGGCGAAGTCTCGCCTTGTCCCCACAAGGACTATTCAGTGGATAGGGCTGGTCTGGGACACCGCCAATCTGACTCTTACTCGGAGTGTGGACAACCGGAGCAGATTCCGCAAGAAACTGTTCCGTTTTCTCCACAGTCTGGATACGACCAGGAAAACGTGGGATTCCTTAGTCGGCTCTCTCAACTGGATACAATTAAGTGTGAAGTTGGGCCGGTTGAAAGTCAAACGATTAATCCTGGAAGGCAACAAAGTTTTCCCTCTCTCGCCGGAGAAGAAATTATGGCCAATTCCTCCATTAATCCACAGCTTACTCTCGGTCTGGACCAAGCGAGAAGTCCTCCACTCTATCACGTCATGGGTTTCTGCCCCTCCTACAGTAGGGGTAGACACAGACGCCTCAGGGGCACTAGGTTGGGGCTATCAGTTCAACCTGGGCCATCAAGGTCAAGGCACATGGTCAGATGACAGTCAGTCACATATCAACAAGCAAGAGCTTTTAGTCCCTCTCTTTTTTCTCCAAACTCATGGCATGACTTTGCAAAACAAATCAATAGCGTTCCGTATGGACAACCAAACTGCAGTTTATTGTATTCAGAAACAGGGCTCAGTGAGGTCGCGAGAGTTGCTGAAGGTTTCCAAACGGATTTTTACCCTAGCCGAATCGCTAGGTATTTTCCTGCATGCAACATATCACCCCGGCGTGGCGAACGTCTGGGCAGACGCTCTCTCTCGCCGGCGGAGCACTCTAGTAGAATGGACAATCAAACAGGCTATCTTCGACAAACTGATTGCGAAGCCGCACCGTCCACAAGTGGACCTGTTTGCATCCACCGAGAACCACAGACTCCCCCTCTTCCTCTCTCGTCAAGGGGTAACCCCGGTGGGGGGTCCCGATGCATTGTTGGTAGATTGGAACAGGTGGACCTCAATCTATCTGTTTCCTCCACCAGATTCTGTACTCATGTGCAAAGTAATTCACAAGCTGAGGGGTTACCGGGGCCGAGTCGCGATGATCGCTCCACTATGGCCAGCCCAGGTATGCTACCACCAATTGCAACAGTGGTGCAGGACCCCGGTGTCCCTTGTGACGCATGTCCAGTGTGAGCATGCTGTACAGAACGCCTAGTCATGCCCCACTCTCGCTAGGATCGTTAGGGCAGGAACTTTGGCTGTAGTCTATGTAGAGTTTCCTAACTTAGTTCATGTGAGCCGTTGTACTATAAGTATTATGAATATGTATTTTGTTTTCATCTGAGTCAACGAGTTCTATTTTATATCATTAGTTAAAAGTATTGTGTGTGGAACTTGTTTGTGGTGGTGGGGAGGGAGGCAGCCACGGTTGGGGGTCAGTGGGTGCGCCAGGCGGGAGGTGGGCCTAACTCGCTAGCACTCCCCCCCCCCCCCCCCCTCAGTGCTAGGGGAGCCTTTGTCTATCCCAGAGGAGAGAGAGAAATTACGTAATGGTTGTCAGTGGGCGGTCCTTAGTAGTTCACGTTGGGCTCACTAGAGGGCCGGGTATAAAAAGGGAAGTCTAGCCATTTTTTCATCAGAACTCATTAGGCAGAGCGACTTCTCATTTCCCTTGCTAACTATATATATTCTTCTGACTGATGTGAACTTTCTCTACTACCTTACATTCTTATCTCCTCTTTTCCCTGCCTGTTTAACTTCCATGGTCCCATTGGTGCAGAGCTAGTCAGCCAACGTATTATCGCTTGAGTTCTCACGAGATACTTGCCTATTAGATAGCCTATTTTGGAAGGGTTAACTTAGAATAGGATTGATTTATGTTTGTTGCACTTGTATATGCATTTCCCTGTGTGTTATTATTATTATTCCTGTTTTCTGCTAGTCTAGGTAATGCTAGACTGGGGTAAGGCTTTTCTGTGTTACGAGTTGTTGTTTGATGCAGTGGTTAAGCGATAAACCTGCATACTCGTTTCGGTTCAGTGAAGCCTAGGTTGTCTTCGCGGCTGACTGTGTTGAGTTAATAATTTACAGTGTGTGAGGGCAAGAGCCTAACCACCCTGTATTTTATTAACAGTTTGTTTTTACTTTGTCAAGGAGCTGGGAGAAAACCAGATACAAGGGATCTGGATTTCTCAAAGTGCACTTGTTAGTTTTAACGTAATACTTTAAACAGTTGTGAGGACTTCGCTAGGCTACGAGCCGTTTTTGCTCAGTCACTGCTACCTTTTGCCCCCAGTACCCCAGCTAGACTTTACTCGATTAATAGATACAGAATAGTATTGAAGCTTTCCTTATGTATGATATTGTTTATGCACTATTGATTTCATGTGTTGCAAGCTTGGCTACTTTAGTGATTAGTGGCCCACGAGCACAATCCGAGTAGGCTATTGCCGTTGCATTTGCGGAGTACTTCTTTTTAATGTTTGCCATTTACTATTGCATATTCTTTTAATTATTCTTATGCCAATTTAAACCTTTAATAGTATTTAATTGCCAGTGTTTTTGCTTATTGAATTACTGTTCAAAATCCGATACGTACTTCTTACGAGCATCCGAGAAGCATCTAACTTTTTTCAGAAGATTCCTTGCTCGATGCTTAAGGACTATTAATTAACGTAACGTAATAGTGCCGATCCGAAGTAGAGGGTGGAGGACTTCTTAAGTTCTTAGTCAAGGGTGGATTACTTCGGCTTCGGCCAACACTATTCTTTGGTGTTGTTGTTTCTTACTTCATTGTTTGATTGTTGACCAGACTAGATAATTCCTGTCTCTTTATTAGTCTGTTGTTGAACACTAGTACCGAGTTCTTGTATACCCCGTTATAGCAGATTGAACTCAGGAGGGTATTGGTGTTTTTTGTTCGGCTGGCAGTACTCAGGGGCTGGGATCGTGTGTTTCCGTTGTGGCAGCGAGCCGTATTCGAGTCCTGATTGAGAGCCCTTGTGTACCCGAGTGCCAGTTCGTAACACCCTCCAGGAGTCCGCTTTCCACTTGGAAACAATTGGCAACCTTCGGACCTCGCTCAGTTTTGCCTTATGGATATTTACCATGCCAAATGGTTAGCTCAATTTGGGGACAGTGTCACTAATAAATTAATGAACCAGTACACTATGTCTACCAGGAGACAATATCAATCCCATTGGAAAACCTTCACAACCTGGATTGTAGAGTCAGGGCAAACTACTGCCTCAGGGGCTTTAATTTTCAAATATTTGGACTATCTATTCGAACAAAAACATTTTTCAGTAACCACTTTAAAAAATCATTTGTCTGCCATTAGAACCCCTTTTTTTTTATCTCACTGGCCTTTCCATACCGCAGGCGGAGGAGAAAGGGTTTATGAGGGCGTGTTTCAAGCTACGTCCACCACCCCGTCAGCTCATGCCCACTTGGTCACTTGACAAAGCCTTATCAGTACTTCAATCGCGCAAATATAATAATACGCCGGATTTTGATTCACTTTTGAAAAAGGCTGTTTTCCTCATGGCTCTAGCCACCGGAAACAGGGTGTCTGAGCTGGCGGCGATGTGCAACGAACCTAATTGCCTTAGGTTTGGGAGACTGCACGATCATGTGCAAATCGCGCCGTCTCCCACATTTATAGCTAAGAACGAACATTCTGAACATGTATTTTCTGAATTTTCCGTCCCGGCTTTAAAGAGGGGCCTCACTCATCACCTTTTATGTCCTGTGCAAGCACTCACAATGTTTTTGAGGGCTGCGCAGCCTCGCCAACCAGGTGCTTTATGGGTCAACCGGACAGGTAAGCGTGTTACAAAATGAAAGTTTGCTTCCTTGCTTGTGGACGTTCCCCGGCGTGGTGGGCAGGGCTCACGATATCAGGATATGGGCAGTCTCTCTCAGATTTCTACAAAATTTCTCAGTAGAAGACATTACTAATACTCAATTATGGGCTTCCAATCATACGTTCCTAACACGCTACCTGTCCGTCGCTCTAGATAAACCAAAGCGTACCTGTGTAGCTTTACGTGAACGGGTACAGTAGGTAATGTTCTATTAGGTTAAGTTTTGTTGTGAAAAAGGGGTGGGGGGGGGGGGTGCGGAATAGTCCATATCCCCTCTGTGCCCCTGAAGATTGTGATGAATCACGAGCTGTGATAGGACGGGTTCTACAGTCCAACATTAATTTTATGTTAATTCTAAGAAGATATCTCGCATAGTTGCAACTATGTATGTTTTTTACAAGATTGTACAGATATATTTAATGTACAAATATATTTAACCCCTTATTGGCGGCGCGCGACATATGTCGAGTGAAATAAATTTGGACTATGTGGCGGTGCACGACATCTGTCGAGCACCATTTTCAGCACGTAATGTTGCTGAGAGAGACAGCCGAGCGATGGGACGAGCGTAGTAAGCTTATGACCGGTCCCCACCACCGTGGTGGACCTACTGAACTGTATCCCACCCTTCTCCCCCCTTTCTCACTCGCTACACAGGGAATTATGTAAGGAAATTACCTTATTTTAGGTTTTTTGCACTCGTGTTGCACGATCGTTGCAAGAGAACCAGTGGTCGTACAAGGATGGTTCAGGTGTCATTGGAAAGCTCTGTTTACGCCCTTTCAGGGATAGATACTTGTTTTACGCTCTGGGTCTTATTTAGGCATGAAAATGAGCACGGAAACAACCCTATTTAGGGTAAAAAAAAAACGCTGGGCGCTACGGTCAAATAGACCACCTAGCCCGCTAAATAAGGGTTTATGTACAAATAGTTTTAAGAATGGAACGAATAACTACTGCAGAGTTACAGTTCTAGGGAACACATGTGTGTCCCACTTTATCATGCATACGATCTAATGAAAAGATCTGACCATGAGCAAGCAGTTTCTTAATATCACGCACTGCTTGCAAATCTCTTATATATTTGTATATATTGTTTGCATACAATTAAAATTAAAAAATGTTACTTGGATTCTTATCGTCCCTAAGGTTAGGATATTTTACGAATGTCCCGCCTCCAGTCTTGCTAATCAGGCGAAGTCGTCAATGATGAAGGGGCCCTATTAAATTATAGGTTTGATTCCCGAAGGGAAGTAGAGAAAACCTAATATTTAGTAGGGCCCCGTAATCATGACGACACTGTCCCTCCCGACCATTCCACTTCCCATTCGTTGATTTCTATAGTTTATTCTTGGTATATCAGTGAAGGAAGACGATGGCCGCTAGAGGGCCTGGTGTTGGGGAAGCGAAACATGAGAAATCCACGCATATGGCAAGTCATATGATAACAGATATTAAGTTATTTTTTATATTTTACAGAGTTTTTTTCTGTAGGGTACCCGATCAAAATGACGATCCCGTAAGGGAATTAAGCGTGCACTTATGAAGAGTACTCCAGGTTAACTTCCGCGCGGGCTATTCAAAATGCTGGCGCGGGATGTTGAATGGAGACTATTATACTAATAGGCGAAGTCGTCAATGATTACGGGGCCCTACTAAATATTAGGTTTTCTCTACTTCCCTTCGGGAATCAAACCTATATTTTAGCCAATCGTTTTTGTAGAAAGGGATACAGAAATCAAGCTCTAACATTAATACTTTCTTCTCCCTGGTTGTTAATTGTCTACTGGATATATTGAAGGTTGAATTTTCGTTGTGTCTAACAGAATGTATATCGAGATAATCTAGCTTCCTTTCATGTCTAATCTTAGTCTTCTTGGTGAATTCACTAGTATGCTCATATATCTTATGAAGGAAGATCCAAAAGTCAAGAAAGGATAGGGTGTTACATGAATTATGTAAGGTGTTTACAGAAAACCAACTCACACAGGACAGGGTCTTAGCTGGTTCAGCTTTTGCCCGAAACTTTACAAAATCAACTATATTAAAACTTTGCTGGATCGAGCTTATGAAATTTTTTCTAATTATGTCACGCTTCTCGAGGAGATAACCAAATTAAGGGACTACTTTGTTAATAATAATTATAAGGATGATCTTTTCAACAGTATCTTAAAGAAGTTTTTGAATGTCAAACAATACGGAGCCAGTGAACCCAAGTATGATGTTCCTAAATTGGTTAAGTATATCAAGATGCCCTTCTATGGTAACATTAGTTACGAATTTCGGAAAATTGCTCAATTTGTTTTAAAAGATTCATTCCCCGCAGTTAACTTTAAGATTATATTCACTAATGACTTCAAAATTGGTTAATTTTTAATTTCAAAGACCGTGTTATAGACCCTCTATGCTCGAATATCGTTTACCGATTTACTTGTCCTAGCTGTAATGCTGGGTATATTGGATGTACTAGCCGTTCATTCAAGATATGGGTATACGAACATATTGGCAAAAGTTACAGGTCAGGTATATTTTTAATAAAGATGGCATTTTCTGCCGTCCGTAATCACTCCCATGAGAACGATCATCGTTTCTCTGATAAAGATTTTCAAATATTAGCGAAATTTAGGCATCGTACAGACGCGCTCATTGGAGAAAAATTGATCGTCAAGAAGTACAATCCAGAACTTAATGTTTCGAACAACTCTTAAATATTTATGATTGTGTTTTTTGTATATTATTTTTTATTTATTTTTGTTTTTTTCAAATTTGTCGATCACTTTTTTTTTTTTTAAGTTTTATTTGATTTCCTTTCGCAACTCCACAGTCACTTGAGCTATGGCGGTGCTTTAGTTGACCCCCACACCCAGTTCTGTGAACGTGTCTGGTCTTTTGTTTCCCTGTACTTAGGTAAGTGTACATGTATTATGTGATTTTTGTATTATTATGTTTTGTAAAAGGTGTAGTCTGTTGATAGTTCACTATGCTCTTAAGTAAATTATGATATATCTATATATATATTTAATTAGATGTTTCAGTTTCCACTTCTAACTGTGAGTTTTCAGTAATTTTTATAAATTTTAAACTTTTAAATATTAATATAGAGTAGATTGTAATTGTTTACTCATTTTAACTGACTATTAGTGATCTCGTTGTTCCTTCTGTTATGAGTTTTTACTCTGTTTTAGGGATTATATGGTACTCCTGAAGATGGCTTAACACCTTACGAGCGGCCTATGCGGTTTATTTATATGTACCTCCCAGCGGGGTGTTTTTAGCCAAAATAGGGCTGTTTACGTGATCATTTTCATGCCTAAATAAGACCCAGAACGTAAAACAAGTATCTATCCCTGAAAGGGCATAAACAGAGCTTTCGAATGACACCATAACGATCCTTTTATGATGGCTAGTTTTCTTGCAATAACCGTGCAACACGAGTGCAAAAAGCATGTAATTAGGCACTTTCCCCATACAATTCCGTATATAGCGAGTGAGAGAGGGAGGGAGGAGGTGGGATTCGTGTCAGTAGGTTCGCCGCGGTGGTCTGGAGCAGTCATACGCTCGCTACTCTCCTGCCACCACTTGTCTCTCTCTCTCAGCCACATTACGTGCTGAAATTGCCACACGATATATGTCGAGCACCGCCACATAGTCCAGCTTTATTTAACTCGACTTATGTTGCGCCCCGACATTTAAGGGTTAATATAAGCCGAAAATTCGAGAATAAAGATGGGTCCAGGCGTCTTATCCCTACTTATCCTACTATTGTATATATATACAGTACATATATTATATATATATATATATATATATATATATATATATATATACGGTATAATTATACAGTAGGCCTACATATATAATTATATTTAGTTTTACTTTCCTCGCTAGTCCTCCATAAATCTTAATAAAACACCCCTTAGACCCTTCTTCGAGATCAAATGTTCCCGGTCGAAGGCCGATTTCTTCTAAATTTACAGGTTCGCTATCGCTCGCCAGGAAAAAGTCGATACCTAAATGGCATGAAAGGTCCTAATGTTGATAACAAAATCAGGTGAAAGGTCTTAGAATCACCAAACTAATGGAAAGAACGTCTCCAAAATCACAAAACTAATGGGGCTAAACATGAGGGAGAAGAAGGGACAGAAAAATCAACCATCCCCCCTTAAGGCCGCGGTATACAGAGGTCGACCGCGACCCGACAGTAACCCGAAGGCAATGACTTACAAAAAAAATTCAAATTTTTGCGGTTCGGATGTATTCGGCCCGATAATCGGGCGACATCGGGTATGATTCTGGTATGTTCGAGTCGTTCTAGTCATGCTCTGGTCATCACCCGAATGTTCGGGTGAGTCGGCCAAAAGTTAGTGTATACGTTAACTTTTGGGAAATCCTCAAGTGCGTTAGGGTCAAAAAAACGTTACAAAATCCTCGAGTCACCTTCGATTTACATTAGAGTCGTATTCGGCTTACATTCTAACATATTCTGATCGCATTCGACCTATTCGGGTCACTTTCGAGTAAAAAATATTTAACCCGATTCATACCAGAATTGATCGAACCTAAGTGGACTTAGACCCGATGATGTAGACCGTAACCCGAATTAGACTCGATGCTCAGTGGAAAATTCCTACATAAACTTGTTCGAAAGTTAACTGTTACTCGATGCTGACCCGAATTTCAGGATGATGACTGGATGGATACCCGAATACTACTAGAAAATGACTCGATGCATGTCCGACATTTCTAATTAGACTCGATGATTACTCGATCGTGATCCGAATGACTAGAATGTAAGTCGAAGGCTAGTCGAAGCCAAGTCGAATCAAACCCAAACGCGAGCCGATGGGCGGAACCATGTGAAGCAGTCCTGTGTGCAGTTGGAGCGGCCCGAATTATCGTACACTGCCACCCACGCACGGGCCCTATATATATTCTGGTTTCATTCCGGTTGGGTTCCTGACTTCGGGTGGGGTTCGGTTTTCATTCGGTTTTAAGTCGGGTTACTTCGGGTGTGATTCGGTTTTAACTCGGGTTGGTATCGGCTACTCGGGTCACCGTCGATTAGCTTTCGACTCATGGTCGATTCAATTCCGTTCAACTTCTGGTTAGTTTCGAGTAATATACGGGAAAACATTGACTCGTATTCGAGACGCATTAGAGTCCCTCGGGTAGCATTCGAATTGCTTTCTAGTCATAGTCGGGGTACGAGTCTCATTCGGGGACTTCGGGTGAATTCGGGTGAAAAGTGCAAGTCATTGCCTTCGGGTTACTGTCGGGTCGCGGTCGACCTCTGTATGACGCGGCCTTTAAACCCTTCGGTCTATCTTGACCCATTCCTTCTCTTCAGTCAGGTATTATTATATTATTTTACTAAGCTTAGCAAAATATATACATTCTGGGAGTCAAATGAATAATTGAGAAGAGATTTGACATTGTTTATTGTCTAAATATCCTTCCTAAGCAGTATTAACACCTTGAGGATCATGACGGGTTCTGACAGTTTATTCTGGCTATCATTAGACAATTTTATACAGTTTAACCCGGCAAGTACGGGGAGACTCTTAAGAGGTTTTAATGGGCGACTACAGACCCTAGGCCTAAACAAAAATACTTACAACACCCCAGTGGCACTTTAAATTTTGTGTTTGTTTAAGTGAGATAATTTCCCTCCATACCTCCAATCACTCATTCACATGTGCCAAAGTCCCATTCTTCCCCCCTTTCAATTATCACCTATTTTTCTCTTATTCCTGTGATTATCGGTTTATTTATGGCGCCAACACTTCCTACCCGGTTTCAAGGTCAAAAGGGAGGGAGGTGGAGTGAGGAGTGAGGAGAGAGAGAGAGAGAGAGAGAGAGAGAGAGAGAGAGAGAGAGAGACAAGCCCGCACTACCTCCAGTCTCTCTCCAGAGCTTGTGAAGCTAGGGTGTTATTTCTCTCTATGTCAACTCCATGAATGAACCACTGGCAATATTTCGTGTTTGTCACCCCAAACACTATTCCCACTTGTTTTATTGTTGTCACATGTTACTATCTTCATATTAAACGTAAAATAGGCGCATATGGATAAGTATTAATTATATTTATGGTAAATTAACGATTTTAGTGAGGAATGAATCAAAATACCTACGCACAGGGGTATGGTGTATACTACAGGGGCTTCACAGCTGCGGAGTTAAGAAAGGTCTGTGGGAATTAATAGTGTAAAGACTGTTGCAATTTACCCACTGACTTTCATATATCCTTCCTAATCTGAACATTAGTATCCAGAAAACAGAAACAAATGTGTATTGGATCTTGAAAGAGTGAAAGTCAAACAATTTCCGTTGCAATTTCCTTTATTAACAAGCGGTTATAACTGATGTTATACCTATGGTGGTCTGGTGAATACTGAACTCATATACTGTACATGTCGCCTGGTGACTCCAGAACGATAATTATAGCTAAATTGAACACAATCCAAAACTATATGAAACTGTCATACTGAACCATACATCTGATACTGTATCAGTGCCACTCATTCGTTCATCACCATGAATCAATCTTATTTAATATAATCAATATATACATATGTACATAAAAACAATGTATTATTTGCTTTAACACAAGGGTTAACTCTAGTGCTAGCAATAAAACAAACATGATATTGAAAGAATTATCAAATCATAAACAGAACATTTGAATAGACCCGTAAAACATTGTGTGTGTTTTGTGATTTGTTTCAATTAGTGTAATCAAATAACCGTAGTCGAGTCTCTGAAATTAGGACACTAGTTTTGAGCGTGACTATACCCTCCAGATGAAAAATATATACTACTAGCAGGGGTACCCGGCGTTGCCCGAGTAATCACCATAATCACCATCACTACTACCACCACTACTACTACCATAATCACCATCATCAATACTACCATAATCACCGGCCTCGACCTCCCTGTGCCTCATTATAATAATAATAATAATAATAATAATAATAGTTCTTAAAGCTAGCGCATGCTAAGCCAGCTAAGGATAGCCCAATAAGGCCAATTAGGCGTATTTCCATTGGGGTCCTGTACTACTACCCCATCCCCTTGCTCATGAGGGATGCTAACGACTCAGTGCTTGTGAAAAATCTTTAATGCGCCGAGCGTGGGCGCGATCCCGGGCCTTCTGGGTGGAAGTCCGAGACGCTAGTCACTACACCAAGCGAGCCGCTTGGCGACCTCGATTTCGGCCGCTAAATGACCTCCGATTTTGGATCTGCCCTCATCCGTACCCCCATTTTGGGGGGCTGCGAACAACTTTCGTTCCATACACCTTTTCGATCGGAGGCCTCCTTCTGCCCCAAACGGCCCTTTTTCCGATTTCGCGCCCATTTTCTCCGTCCCTTTCACCCTGGGTATTTTTTTTTCTTCACTAAAAGCTGCCTAGGGACCCCCTTACTATGCATACCAAGTATGAACGCTCTAGCTTAAAAACTGAGGCCGCCTATAAAGAACAGACAGACCGACAGACAGACAACCGTAAATATTATATAGATGTTCAAGGCTCTACGGATGTTCAACTAGGTAATAGGCCTACTATTTTTGTTCACTAATGTGTCATTTTTTTTGTTACTTATATACATTCTTCTAATCGTGTTTTTGTACTCCATATGCTTTCTCTGTCTGCCATTACCTGTTTGTATTATCTCCTATTTATAATTGTTCTTCTGTTTAATATTTCATCCTTTCTTATCTACAGCTTGCTATGTCTATTTGTCTTTCTTATTGATGTTTCACTATTTTTATTTTTATAAATACTTTTTCATATAGCATAGTTTGCTAAATTTAACTATAATCTTTAATCTGAGACTCATTAATCGAGTGGATGGGTTTCGTCAGCCTTGGCTAATTAGAAAAGGACTTCAGAGGCTATCAACCCTATTGGATTATTAAGCCAGCACACTGTAAGTCAAGAATAACGTCAGGACTGGAGCCTCTCTGCAAGAACTCCAGTACCTTCCACAGCCTTGGCCAGCAACTCTTCTAGAGGACTAAACCTTATACATATCCTTACTGCTCACCTAAGGTTGAAGCAGGCTGGCGGATGGACTAGCCACCTACCACTGTAGAAAGAAATAGTGCTAGAAAGCTACATAGAGAGCCTCAGAGTAAGGCGGACTCTAAGTTGAGTGGTCAATCCTGTAAGTCCCTGAATAAACTCGCAAAGATTGTCCTTCTCAAGGAGGTCAGGTCCGCTTGGGGTCGTTTTTGTTTATGGCCACCCTCATAAAGGGGAGTATGGCGCCCGGCAAATGGCAATAAATTCCAAGATATATTTATGCAATTATTCGCCTTTTTATAAATCTTTCCCTTCAATCTATCATCCGATGCTTAAAATGTTATATGTTTCTACATTGACATCCTTTCATTATATATATAAGACTACTACCTGTATACTGTATATTTGAGAATCAATGTAATGTGATATTTCTATATCGGAAAGTATGCTTAATTTTGTGCTGATCTTAAATTAACTCATAACCAGAGGCAATATTGTTAATGCACATGGTACAGCTTAACTCGCTTAAGGGGTAAAACTCGCTTTTTCTTGACCCCCTTCTCCCTCATGTTTAGCATATTAGTTTTGAGGTTTTTAGACGTTCGTTCACTTAGTTTCGCGATTTTGAGACCTTTCACCTAATTTTGTTATCAATATTAAGACCTTTTGTGCCCTTTAGGTGTCAACTTTTGTTCCTGGCGAACAATAGCGAGGCTCTAATTCTAGAAGGAACCGGCCTTCGGCCTGGATATTTTTCTACAGAAAACTGTACACATTTAACTTTTTCTAAGCTTGATGGACTTCTAGCGAGGAATCTAAAAGAATAAATAAATATATAAATATGTAGACCAAAAACCAAGCACTACTCCCTTAACCTCTGAAGTGCGCACAGGGGTAAATGAAAACGTCCCCCTGTGCTGACGTATTTGAGGTTTTTCGTCACTAAAATATTCATTGTACCATTAATAGCATTAATAATTATCATATGCGCCTATTATGGGTTGATTATAAAGGTATTAACCTGAAACAACAATAAAACGAGTGAAAACAGCGTTTGGATGGTCAAAATCGGAGATATAGCCCGCGAGTTGTATAATCTATGGGTGAGGCAAACTCCTTTCCCGCAATTTCCCCCAAGGCCACTGAGACACAGTCGATCGATACTCTCTCTCTCTCTTGCACTCGATGGCCATCAGTGATGACAACACCCTGCTTGCAACTCGCTAATGTTAGCACGAAAATATACCTCAGAATAAGGGAATAATAGGGAAAATAGGTGATAACTGAGGAATAGGAGGAAAGTGGGGAAGGAGGGGAGGTAGAGGACTGAGATTTTGCATGGCCAGGGGCCAAAAAAAAAAAAAAAAAAAAAAAAAAAAAAATAAAAAAAAAAAAAATTTCGATGTAAAAAGTTGATTTTTAGTTTTACTTACTCCAGAGAGTCTTCCCGCAGTCCGCCGGCCGAACTCTAAAGAGTCTTCCGCAGTTCCCGGGTTAAGAACAGTTTAATGGCCGGGATTCATTCCAGTATTCTGGAATGCAATACCATTACATCCGTTATATACAGAGATAGCGAAGCAAGGATATAGTCCAAGCACTATCTTTCTGCCGGTGCCTTAAGGGGGAGGTAGTAACTTTTTCTGGACCCCCTTCTCCGCATGTTTAGCATATTTATATTGCGATTATAAGACGTTCGTTTTTGTTTTTTTTAAACCTTTCGCCCCATTTCTTTGTCAATATTAAGACCTTTCGTGCCATTTAGATGTCGATTTTTTCCTGGCGAGCGATAGCAAGCCTGTACTTTTAGAAGGAACCGGCCTTAGGCCGGGAAATTTTTCTGCCGAAAAATGTACAAATGTATCTTGAAAAGGGAACTAGGGGGTGCTATTTTTAAGCTTGTTGGAGGTCTAGCGATGAAACTAAAAAACAAATAAATAAATAAATACATAGGCCAAACACCAAGCACTATCCCCTTAAGACAATACAGGGGCTGCAATGTACAGTCACTCATAACAATTCGTGAACCTCACCTATTTCTATTTATGGAAGTGTATCTCTGGAAACGAAGTAATGCATATCATTTCTATACATCAACTACAAAACTGTATATACTAGTTATTGAAAAGCATGTTCCGTCCCAAAATAATTTAAGAGAGTTATAATTGTATACAGAAAAACACAGGGGGTCCACGAATTTTTATAAGTGTCTGTACAGCTTTAATTAAGCAGTCACTCTTGGTGTAAGTGGCTTCCTGGTCTCAACTTTCTCAACACTACACCTTGATATTTAATCCATTCAGTACAGGTAACATCCTTTTAACTTTATTTTGACTACCATTAGACGATTGTATTCACTCTATAAAGGACCTCTCGCAATTAACAGGCTTTGAACTATCTTACTTAACCTCTTTTACTATCACACACCTTTCTTAACCCCTTCAACACGATGACGTAATGTTTATCTTATTCTGGTTACCGTTAGTTTATAATCTTTAGCTTATAAGCTACCTCTAGCCTCAAATGGGTACATATGATCCCAATATACCCTCTGAATAATATAGGTCCTTCTTAAAAAGAACAAAATCGTCTACTTTTAGCCAGAGTAAAACATAAAAAGGCGTCATCGTGCTGAAAGGGTTAAACAGCACAAAATCGTCTAAATATAGACGGTACGGTTGGGTACAAAGTATCCATCCATCCATACATCCACTGCCGGACGCCCCACTCCCCTTAAAGAGGGTGGCCTACACAAAATGCACCCAAGCGGACCCGTCCTCTGTAAGAGAGACAACCTGCGCCAGTTTACTGAAAAACTTACAGGATCCGACTCCGAGGCCTACTATGTATCTTATTGGCGCTCTTTTTCTACAGTGGCGAGCGCTAATCCATCCACTAACCTGCCTGAAGTGACGGGGTTGGATAGAGCGGGGTTGGGAAACACCTGTAGAATTGCCAGCCTACAGGTGAGTAGGAAGGACAAACGAAGACACAAACACCAAGACACCATTCCATACCAGTTCCCCATGATGAGGAGAAACGAGAAACAGAGGAGTACCCCATTTTACCTGGTCATTCCTGCTTTCTGTCTACCAAGGAGACGGGTCACCTAGGTCAGTCACCCCTATTAAAAAATGGAAAGGTCAGCCAATCACCATCCAGGTTTCAAACCCTTCCACCAATCACCAACCTTCATTGCATCAGCAGCCAGATTTGCAGTACACAGAACAAATGTTTATGCAAATTCCACATCAAAGACCCGAGTGCTACCGACTTAAGTGGGGATATTAGAATCTACAATACAAGTCTACAATACAAGACTGTTACGAAGAACTCTGGAGACCAGAGTTATTCCCGATTCACAAAGAACCCTCAATTATAATACAACCACCAGAACTGCTATTATAAGAACATAAGAACATAAGAAAATGGGAGTCTGCAGAAAGCCGAATTGCCTAAGCAAGGCAGATCCCTGTCCCACACAACCCCAATTACAAAGCCCAATTATAGGCTCAACACTCTAATACCCTGAGGATCATCTTACCAAAACGGTTAGAGATTAACGCAGGATTACGGGGCTCTGCAGAGCGCTGATTGGCCCAACCCTGCTGATCCCCCTTCACACCCAACCCTTCTCGTCCATATGCTTATCCAATTTTATCTTAAAGCTCCCTATCGTTTTTAATCCCACTATAGCACTTGGTAGTCCATTCCACCCATCTACAACTCTGTTACCAAACCAATATTTGCCTATATCTTTTCTGAAACGAAATTTATCTAATTTGAAACCATTGGTACGAGTTCTTTCGCTATCACTGAGCTTTAGTACATTTGTCATGTCCCCTTTGTTAATCC
>JBAKBP010034089.1:0-21116 GCA_037953745.1 Lithodes maja | reverse complement strand
GTGAGCTTATCGAACTATTGGCAGGAACTCCGGCAAGTAGCTCCAGAGTTCTGTTGGTTCCATTTCCAAGTTTGAGTCAAGTTGTGTAAGTTTGTGGTGAAGGTGACAGCTGGTGCCAACAGTGCCAACAGTGCCGCCTGGTGGTGGTGGTGGTGGTGGTGGTGCTGCTACTGGCTGGTGCTGGCCCTGCAAGGTCACTCAATGGGGAAAGAAAAGTATATTCTCTGTGTGAATATATATATATATATATATATATCACGTTATGAGGCCATAGTACTCCTATCCTCTGATCTATCTACTATTTCCGAGAAAATATTGTTACTTTTAATGCTTCCAAAGCACAGTTTCCCCTTGTTATCTACCCGTCCCATCTTCTAGACGACTTACCCTTATTCTTTAACAATACACAAATCAACCCTTCATCTCTCATTTATTTTGGTGTTTCTATTTCTTGTGACCTTTCTTGAAAAGATCATATTACCACTCTTGCTAAAGCAGCTCCCCTGAATGTAGGTATGCTCAACTATCTCCGTGGGTTTTCAGCCCCGCACTGCTTCTTGTTCCGTATAGGGGCATAGAGCGCCCATGTATCGAGTATTATTCGCATGTGTGGGGATATTCTACCCACACTAGACTGCTCGAAAAGGTTAGAGCTAACAGCATTTCGTCTCATTAACTCACTTCCTCTTACTAATTCCCTACAGTCTCTCTCTACACGCCGCAATGTTGCATCTCTCTCACTCTTATATTATATTACAATAATAAGTGTTCTTACAGAGATTTCTCAGGGTATCCTTCCTCCCTTTCGGAGAGAGGGGGGCACCTGCCTTTCTTCACCCACCCACCCATATTTTGTCCAAATCTCTAACCCAAGAGTGAACTGATTTCTCAGTCTTTCTTAAACTCAACAGGTAAGCTGTCGAACTAACTCCCTCAGTGTGTCTATCCCTCATCCTATGACTTAAACTGCTTCAAGCTCCGTGTGTCCAGACATTTTGACTCTAACGTACCCTTAAATTTGTCTGTCATTCTTGCAACTTTGGGGGAGACACTTGCTACAGGCAGCTTTTCCTTTTGTCTCCCTCCCTCACACACACACACACACACACACACACACACACACACACACACACACACATACATATACATACATTGATTTATATATATATATACAGTAATTATATGCTCACGTAGAGGCTACACATATACCTGTACAACACATCATGAAGTGGAACCGAACTGTATTAACCTAGATCATTAATACACCAACACCAATACATTACCAGGGTATCACATTTCAATTCAGGTACAACATATTAGGTTATATTACAGGCAACAATTTGTAACACTGCTTGTACAAACGAGACATGGAATACTTAATAATTACAGCAGGACTAGTATATTAGGAAGAACGTTTATGAACCCTTACTTTAAGTCGAGTCTTAATATAATTTACTACATTTACTCAAGACTCAGTTTGACATTTCTTCACTCTCTGTCACCCTTAATACGAGCTGTGGTACAATGGTTAGTGTTTTCAGCTTAATCGAAAATTCTTAGGTTCCTTTGCCAGACAGGAAGAGACGAATGGGCACCTTTCTCACACTCAATGTCGTGTTTCACCTAGCAATTAACCCTCTGAGGATCATGACGCGTTTTGACAGCTTATTCTGCTCTCATTAGACGGTTTTTATTCAGATTAGGGTAAAGTTGTAGGAGTAAAGTAACTAATTTATTGAGATAGTATTTACCTCTTTTATTCATAAATATCCTTCCTAAATTGCATAGAATCGTCTTATTGTAACCAAAATAAAATTTAAAACTGCGTCTTAAAACCTCAAGGGGTTAATGTAAACTGTAGTAGGCCTAAACAGTAAGTTGTTAATGTAGCCTACAGTTTGCCGCACATATTCTATTTTGTTGGGGTCGTGATTTGGCAGCGCTGAAACCACTTTCCAACCCCCCTCCCTTGCTCCACCTCCTTCCCTTCCACTATTGGTAAGAGGTGGTGTGAGGGAGGGGAGTTGAGGAGGTGGGTGCGGCGCTTCCAAGTTACGATTTGCTGAGATGGTTGAGAAATGGAATATGTGCGGCAAACTGTACAAGGCTGGGTAACTCACCCACCACAATCACCCACCACATGCTCATGAGCGACAGGGACCTGAGCGGTGTGGTATTGTGAAACCTAGTGTTTGCCTTCCTGCATGTATATTTCCTGTAGTTTCTGACATGGCTGCCCCTTACTTTTGCCAGAAGCATAGGCTCTTACAGTTTCGCTGTAGATTCAGTTCAATTGTTGCACATTTTTCACGATGACTTATAATCTTACGCTTCTCTGTGAATCTTGTAAAACGTCTTGCAATCAGTCTTTCCATTCTTCCTCATTCTTCAGAGTTACAGCTAATTTTTAATATAAACTGATACACTCCTTGACTACGAACCAGGGTTTTGAATTCCCACTGGTGGTTAGTGGATCCTTCCTTAATTGCCTTAAATCGGCTAATAATAATCAAAGTAATATGTAGATAGAGTCATAGGTATTTACTGCTCAATAGGTGGCGTTCTGAGAGTGAGGGTCTGAGTCTGGAGGGTGAGACAGTGAAGCACTTGTCGAAGCAACCAGCCGCTTCAGAGATGGAGCTGCTTCGAGCCATTATGGATGCTTCACATGTCTCACTCCCCAGACTGGAACAAGACCTCACGGGCTTCACCGTGTTCAGCGGTGGAATGTAAGGCTCTCAGCCTATGCCCGAGAGGGAGTAGTTGGAATATAGAAAGAAAAAAAAAACAAAAAAAAAACAAAGGGTATAAAGTGGGCATGTCTCTATGATTGGTGCTTATTGCTGCGTTGTGGTCTCTGGTTGAGCTTCCTAACTTACCCAAGCCATCGATTGTGGTTGATTGTTTAAAACGATTGTTAGAAGAGGAACGGACCTAGGCGTCAAAGAGGTAAAACACTAAGCTCCATAACGTGTATCGAGTATTTCCCCGTAATGAATCACAAGGTCTATGAGATACAAACTATTCTTTGTAACTCTCTCTCTCTCTCTCTCTCTCTCTCTCTCTCTCTCTCTCTCTCTCTCTCTCTCTCTCTCATAAATAAATAAATCATATGATGAAAGACTGAGAGAACTTTATCTATTTTCACTTAAGAAACGAAGGATGAGAGGCCAATTTATAATGTTTTAAAATTCTAAAAGGATTCAGTAACATTAATCTAGATAGTTATTCAAAAAAGCCGAAGACACATCTACAAGAGGAAACAATTTAAAATTATTAGGTCGGAGAGCGAATCTAGGTACAACAACAAAAATCTTCACTCACAGTGTAATTGATGAGTGGAACAAACTTCCAAATAAAGTAATAGACAGCTCCTCTAAAGATACATTTAAGAAAAATCTAGACTCATACCACAGAAAAATTGGTATGGAGTAGGCAGTAATTATCACCGTTATTATTTGTTCAGCTGAAGAGAGCGTTAGAAAAGAAACAAAATAATAATACACAAATAAAAAATAAGGATAATAAACATCACTAAATATGTACATACTACTAAGGGTGATGGGTTGGATGATTCCAATTAACCCCAAAAGTTACATGCTGCTAAGGCGAAGGGTTGCATGATTTTTTTAATTTCTTTTTTGTTTTCCCTTTTTTTTTTCCAATCTTTCCTGTAAATTCCTTCTGGGGATTCGAAGCCCAGCAAGGTTAATCACTTCCAACTTTTTCATGTACGGTAATTGCCGGAGGGACCAGAGGGTGGGGAGAGAGCCTTCTTATTTTCTATCCTTTCCTTCAACTTTCCTTTTCTATCGGATATGCCATCTCTACTAGAATTAAGTCCTGACCACCTCGTTTGGATCGTAAGGTCTGTGTGGCCAGTGTATCTATGTAAGTCTATGTAAGTCTCTCTCTGTATGTGTGTGTGTGTGTGTGTTATTTTTTACTGGTAGATACGCGTTCCTGGTTTTGGAGTCCTCTTATTATCAATTCACACTGACGGTTTCTCAGCAACTAGATTCTCGATTCTCTGATTACATTTTAAGCGGGGATGGTTGTTTTTTTCTTCTGGCCCCCCTTCTCCCTCATGTTTAGCTCTATTAGTTTTCAGATTATAAGACGCTCGGCTCATTAGTTTGGAGATGAAATGTGAAAAATGTGCCGGCCTTCCTATATCACAGACTAACTATCGCTCGCCAGGAAATAATTGACACCTGAATGGCACGAAAGGCCAACAATTTAGGGGCGAATATTCTTAAAATCGCCAGTCGAGAAGGGAGATCTTGGGGATGATATTTTAAGCTTGACGGAGGTCTCGGAAGCAAAGTAAAATAATAATAATAAAGTAAATAAATCGACCAATAAAAAAACCTCCCCCTTAAAGTTTGTACACCCAAATTATAGATTTTTTCAAAACTGTCTTCACACGAGTTTATATCGAGTCTGAATCTGTGGGACAAAAACCCCACCTCACCAAATAAACATGTTACAGCCAGCCAAAAAACTCGGTTCAAGGCAAAGCACACCATCACGTTTAAGGGGTGATGGGTCGTTTTTCTGGTACCCCTTCTTTTTCGTGCTTAGCCCCATTAGTTTTCAGATTATAAGACGTTCGGCCTATTAGTTTGACGATTTTTAAACCTTTTGCCCCATTTCTTTGTCAATATTTAGACTTTTCGTTTCTTTTAGGTGTCGTTATTTTTTTAACGATAGCGAGCATGTCCATTTTTCGATAGAAAAATGGACAAATTTATCTTGAAGGGGGGTTTTGGGCGGATATTTTATTAAGCTTGATGGAAGTCTAGGGAGGAAACTAAAAAGATTATAAAAAAGATACATAAATGAGCAAATAAATACGCCCATCCCCCCATAATTGTTCGCAATTGCAGTGAGCAATATGAACGTCCATGCCCTCTGGCCAACAAGCCTTTTGAGCACCGTGGGGCAGCGACCCCTGAACTTCCCTCACCATAGTTGATCGTGTTACCACTCAGCTGCACGGTATGAAACTAAATGTGGATTCAGTTAAAATAGGACTTCAGAGGCTATCAACCCTAGTGGATTATTAAGCCAGCACACTGTAAGTCAAGAATAATGTCAGGACTGGAGCCTTTCTGCGAGAACTAAAGTGAAGTTATAATTATACAGTAGGTGGATACCGCTCTTGTTTGTGGGTGTACAGTCAAAAGCATAAACAGTGACGCACGCATTTGAATCAGTATCGAACATTAACAAGAAACTACAATTATTTATTACGGCCCAGATAATTCAGAACTTGGCTTTAAAAGTAAACAAATTAAAATTAAAAACTCGAATTTGTATAAGTGTACCGTAAAATGGCCTAACTTCGGTCAAGGGGTTATACTTCGGACATTTCTGAATAAAGGTATATAAGGTACAGTTATGGAAAAATGGTTCTGCATTATGGAAGAACACCGCAGACATACTTGTTTTTTCCATATCATCATGTATTTATCCAATAACTGCGGTTCATTATATTGTTTTCCAGAATGTCCGAAATTATCTCCCCGTCCAAAGTTACGGCATTTTACCGGTACATATGCGGAGAACTGTACATTGCAGTTCTGCCACGCATCAGCTATTCCCACACGTCTGTCTCCAGTTTCCAATATCTGGGTCCTCATCCCGCTTCCTTTGAGGGGCCTATGTGTGGTGGCAAGTCAAAATGGCCACACTCTGAAATGGCCACAATCAGAACTGTCAATGTCTAACCTTACTCATTTTAAGCTTACTAAACCTATTATACCACAACCAAACCTGACCTAAGCTAACCTAAGTTAACTTAAGGGGAGATTTATAATTATTTATTTAATTATTTATTTGCTATATATTTTAGTTTCCTCACTAGATTTCTATTAAGCTTGACAAACTACCCACAAGACCTCCCCTTCCAGATAAGCCCAGGCCGAATGCCGATTCCTCCTAAATTGCAGGTTCGCTATCGCTCACCAGAAAGAAATCAACACCTAAATGGCAGGAAAGGTCTTAAAATTGCCAAACTGATGTGGCGAATGTTTTAAAATGTTAAAACTAATGGGGTTATGCATAAGAGAAGAGGGAGTCCAGCACCCTTCCCCTTCTTAATCTAACCATGCCTAGCTAAATATAACTATAGTATCCTAGACTGTGCTAGTGGTCGTTTTTTTTTTTTTTTTTCAAAAGGCATAACTGCCTATAGCGAGTGCCTTCCCCATAGTTGAAAGAGTGACAGGGCCAAAATCAAGGGACGTTCGAGCCAAAATGCCTGGACACACGGAGTTTGAAGCAATTTAAGTCATAGGAAGAGGGAAAGACTGATTCTGGGAGAGAGTTCCAGAGCTCAGATGTTGAGTAGAAGAAAGTTTGAGAGTAACGTTTCACTCTTGGGTTGGAGAGTTGCACAGAGTAGGGGTGGGATTGAGTTGCAAGACGGGTACCACGTGCCCTACGTAAAGGAGGTGGTATGCACTGGGATAGCTCTGAGGAACACTGATTATTATAGTAGCGATAGAATAGCGAGAGAGATGCAACATTGCGGCGGAGAGAGAGAGATTGCAGAGAGTTGGTGAGTGGACGGGAGTTAATGATACGAAAGGCCTTCCTTTCAACTTTGTCTAGGAGAGCGGTGTGAGAGGAACCTCCCCACACATGTGAACAATACTCAATACAAGGGCGCACTATGCCCCTGTACAGAGCAAGAAGCTGTGCAGGGGAAAAGAACCCCCTAAGGCGGTTGAGCACACCCAGCTTCTGGGAGGCTGCCTTAGCAAGACTGGTAATATGGTCCTTCCAAATGAGAGCAGAAGAAAAAGAGACACCAAGAATATTGAGAGAAGATGAAGGGTTGATTTTTGTATTGTTGAAGAATAAGGGATAGTCCGCTGGGAGATCCTGACGGGTAGATAGATGGAGAAATTGGGTTTTGGAAGCATTAAAGTTAACAAGGTTTTCTCTGCCCCAATTGGAAATAGTATTTAGATCAGAATTTAAGAGTTCTATGGCTTCATTACGTTTGTCGTTGAGGGATTGCTGGCTGGGGCGTTCTGAAAAACTAATGGAGTAGTGTAAGGTTGAGTCGTCTGCGTATGAATGGATGGGAATTAAGGTACAGTTAAGGAGATCATTTATAAAAATTAGAAAGAGAATAGGAGATAGGACAGAGCCCTGAGGAACACCGGAGTTTATAGGGTGGGGAAGTGAACAATGGCCGTCCACAACCGCAGCTATGGAACGGCCGGAAAGGAAATTAGAGACAAAGGCACAGATGGAGGGATAGAAACCGAAGGAGGGTAGTTTAGAAATTAAAGATTTATGCCAGACTCTATCGAAGGCTTTCGATATGTCTAGTGCAATAGAAAAAGTCTCACCGAAGTCCCGAAAGGAGGATGACCAAGAGTTAGTAAGATATGAAAGAAGATCACCAGTAGAGCGACCCTTAAGGAAGCCATACTGGCGATCTGAGAGCAGATTATGAGAAGAGAAATGCTTAAGAAATTTGGAAGCAAGAATAGTTTCAAAAACTTTAGAAAGACAAGAGATAAGAGCAATTGGACGATAGTTGGAGGGTTGAGAGCGGTCACCCTTCTTTGGGACAGGTTGAATGTGAGCAAACTTCCAGCATGAAGGGAAGATGTTAGAGGATAGACAGAGACGAAAGAGTTTGCCTAGGCAGGGAGTCAGCACGAAGCACAGTTTTGAGAACAACAGAGGAACACCGTCCGGACCGTTTGGGTTGTGGCCGATTAGGATTGTAGCCGTATTGACCTGCTTCCCTTTGTGCAGGTGCTGCTCCGTATCTCGGGACTGGCGGGAATATTCCAATTTCCAGGAAACCCACAGCTCCGACACTCGCGAATAACGTAAGCCTTTCGTAGTTTAGGGTTGGATGAGTGTAGAACGTGTGATACAGAGGGGCAGAGTAGCTATATATCGTTATCTCTGTCTCTCTCTCTCTCTCTCTCCACACACACACACACACACACACACACGTATATACTGTATATAATATATCCTGATATACTGTATATATATATATACGGTATATATATATATATATATATATATATATATATATATATATATATATATATATATATATATATATAATTTCCGTATATGAGAGAGTGCGAATGGGAGGGAGCTGTGATGCAGTAGGAAGACCAGCTGGAGCAGTAATGAGAAGACGAACATAAGACGAAAAGCTAAAATCAAGACCTTATTGATGACGAAGTGGAAAGGACCATTGGAGTACCGGTACTGGATTGACGAGAGAGAGAGAGAGAGAGAGAGAGAGAGAGAGAGAGAGAGAGAGAGAGAGAGAGAAATTGAATTATAGTTAGTTACATAGATACACAGACCACACCGGCCATTTGGTCCTAGTGAAATGGTCTGGCCTTAAAGATGACAGAGTTACACAGAGTTACACAGATACTCAGACCACACAGACCTGGCGGTCCCTACTAGATGTTCCGGCGTTAATACTACTAGACAGGGACAGAATATAGTAGAAGAAAACGACAGCAAAGTAGAAGGCTCTCTCCCCATTCTCCCCCTCCTTCCAGCTAAATGCCCACAAAGAAAGTTGTATAGAGGATAGAAAGAAATTAATCTGATAGGGAATTTACACATACCTACTGATTCATTCATATTAATTCAATCGAGAGAGAGAGAGAGAGAGAGAGGAGGAGAGAGAGAGAGAGAGAGAGAGAGAGAGTATGAGAGAGATACAGAGAGAGAAAGAAAGAAAGAAAGAAAGAAAGAAAGAAATAGAGAGTGAGTAAAGTGGACTATCTGTATGAAGCACTATGAAGGGAGGGCGGCTTGATCGAGTTAGTGACACTCTCTCTCTCTCTCTCTCTCTCTCTCTCTCTCTCTCTCTCTCTCTCTCTCTCTCTCTCTCTCTCTCTCTCTCTCTCTCGCTGTTGGCACCAAAGCAAATTAGCCTACGAGTGTTGTGTACAGTTGACCTTATAAATTCATATTATCACCAACCCAACAATTAACTTACAATATAGCCTACCTAATTAATGAAATTAATGAAATTAATGAAACTATGAATACATTTGGTATCGGTACTCCAGGGATTCGAACCTAGGATACTCACACCGAAATTCCGCGCACTAAGCATTACGCTATCAAGACAGTTCAATGTGTATGCACATCTATCTATCTATCTATTGCCTGACGCCGTGATCCCGAAGGGGTGGCCACGAACGAACCGCCCCCATGCATCTCTGTCCCCAGTCAGTCGACGCCCCTCCCCCCAACCAGCACCGCCTTCGTCATGTAGTTCCTCACTCAATGTGTATGCACATGCCTACGATATATTATGCATTCTCGAATACTGCATATTAATCTTAGCATGTACATACACCCAACTGCACTCTGATAACCTAATGATTATATGAATGGAAGGGGTAATTGATGGGGCACTTAAGGGGAGATCTTCACTTTGAGGGATTTTTTTCTTTAACCCTTTCTCCCTCATGTTTAGCCCCATTGATTTTGAGATTTTAAGACGTTCACCCCATTAGTTTGGCGATTTTAAGAACTTTCGCCTCATTTATGTCACTTTTAAGACCTTTCGTGCCATTTAGGTGTCGATTTTTTCCTGGCGAGCGATAGCGAGCCTGAAATTTAAGAGGAATTTTCCTACCGAAAAATGTACAAATTTATCTTGAAAGGGTGTCAAGGGGGTGTAATTTCAAGCTTGATGGAAGTCTATGAAACGCATTAAAAACCTCCCCTTAACCACTGTGGCAGGCCTCTCGAGGAATTACTCCTGAACCTGAATAAATAAATAAATCAGCTTTCGGAAGGATCTGTGGGAGGTAACCAGGATAAATGAGAGAGCTAGAGGTATTTTGATTGCTAGAGGTCCTTTCTAAGCTGAATGGAATCGTCTAACAGTTACCAGAATATAATGGAAATGTTGTCACTGGTATTTAATGGGATGACCCCCTTCAGCACGATGATGACGTAATTGTCATCCTATTTTAGTTACCATTCGACGCTTTGGTTTACCTTATAATCTACCTTTAAGGGGAAGTTTCTAGTTTGTTCCTTATATCTCCATCAAGCTTAAAATTACACCCCCTAGACCCCCTTTTAAGATAAATGTGCACATTTTTCGGTAGAAAAATGTCTCGTTCCTCTTAAATTACATGTTCGCTATCGCTCGCCAGGAAAAAATCGACACCTAATTGACAGAAATGGGGCGACAGTTCTTAAAATCGCCAAACTAAAGGGGCGAACGTCTTAACATCTCTAACTCAATGGGGCTAAACATGAGGGTGAAAGGGGTCCAGAAAAAAATCCATCAAGTGGAAATCTCCCCATAAGACTCATAGGGGTAAATACGATCTCATAACATAGGTCCATCTTAAGCCACATAAAATCGTTTAATTTTCAGCCAGAATAAAAGGTAAAAGGGGTTAAATGCACATATATATCTCTTAATTATCTGTCTATGTATCCCTGCCAGTCTACATGTTGAGCTACTTCTTTAACTACTTTTATCTATTTCCGTCTACCCTTCTACCTGCCTGTCGTTAGGTCAGAGCCACAGTAATAGAGGCCTGACTAGTGAAATAATAATTTAGGGAAGATACTAATTATTTAGTGTTAACAATATGTTAATGCTTATCTCTATGTCATCCTCTCCACCTATCTGTCCCTTTATATCTCTGGCTATCTCCCTACCTACCTATATCTCTGGCTATCTCCCTACCTACCTATATCTCTGGCTATCTCCCTACCTACCTATATCTCTGGCTATCTCCCTACCTACCTATATCTCTGGCTATCTCCCTACCTACCTATATCTCTGGCTATCTCCCTACCTACCTATATCTCTGGCTATCTCCCTACCTACCTATATCTCTGGCTATCTCCCTACCTACCTATATCTCTGGCTATCTCCCTACCTACCTATATCTCTGGCTATCTCCCTACCTACCTATATCTCTGGCTATCTCCCTACCTACCTATATCTCTGGCTATCTCCCTACCTACCTATATCTCTGGCTATCTCCCTACCTACCTATATCTCTGGCTATCTCCCTACCTACCTATATCTCTCTATCTACATATACAGTACCGGTACTGGTATCTTATAAGTAACACCCCGTTCTTAACATTAATCATCAATTACAAACCCCAATGTACTTGAATAAACTAATGAAAGCATATGGTCCTCCCGGGATTCGAACTCGGGACACCAAACCCATAACATAAGCACTTAAACCATTACACCACCAATAAAATGCCTAGGAATCTTATAGAGTGCCATACAATCCAGACATTTAAATGTGGCATTGATGAATATTTTGCCATGAATCTCCGACTAACTGCGTGTGTGCCCGAGTGATGTGATCGTGTCAGTATGGTGCATAGTCAGGTCAGGTCAGGTAAAGGTATTGAGGGATAAGCCTTTACAACGGCACCTCGTATATACTTTCCGAAGTGTTGAGAGGGGAGAAGGGATGTTGGTTGGAGAGAGAGGGGAAGGTGTTGTACTATAATTGTATTTTCTGGACCACAGTCTCTCTGTAACTGAAGCCCTCCAGTTGATGGCTGTGGCAATTATTATTATTATTATTATTATTATTATTTTTTTTTTTTTTTTTTTTTTTTTTTTTTTACAATCAGCCTAGTAAGGACCATTAGATATGTTGTTGCTTGTATTCCTTTGTATCTCTCTATTTATCTATCTGTCTCTCTGCCTGACTAACGTTTCATCTATCTCTTACTATCTATCTACCCATCATTTACCTGTGTACCATTAAGGGGAGGCTGGCCGTTTATTTGGTCTATTAAGGTTAATTTATTTATTTTTTTATTTTTTTTTAGTTTCCTCCCTAGACCTCCATTAAGCTTAGAAAAACACCCCCTAGACCCCCCTTCAAGATAAATTTGTAAATTTGTCGGTAGAAAAATGTCCCGGCCAAAGGCCGGTTCCTCTTAAAATTGCAGGCTCGCTATCGCTCGCCAGGAAATAATCGATACCTAAATGGCACGAAAGGTCTTAAAATTGACAACGAAATGGGGGGGATGGTGTTAAAATCGCCAAACTAATGGGTCGAACGTCTTATAATTTCAAAACTAGTGGGGCTAAACATTAGGGAGAAGGGGATCCAGAAAAGCGGTCTGTCTACCATTAAGCCCAAGCCACAGTAATAGAGGCGTGACTGACGAACTCGTCATTATTATTATTATTACCACCATCAACCACTGGCACGTGCGGGGTGATTAATTATTTAGTGTTGGTTATATGTTCCTGTTTACCTATCTATCTATGTTTGTCTCTTTACCTATCTATGTATATCTATCTATCTCTCTATCTCTCTCTGCCTGACTAACTCTTATTCTATCTGTCTCTGTCTCTCTACCTATCTGTATATCTATTTATCTACCTACCTGTCTCTCTGCCTGACTAACTCTTATTTATCTATATCTCTGTCTATGTATATCTATCTATCTCTCTATTTATCTACCTCTCTCTCTCTCTGCCTGAATAACTCTTATTTATCTATCTATCTTTGTCTCTCTACCTATCTATGTATCTATCTACCTCTCTCTCTCTGCCTGACTTACTCTTATTTATCTATCTATCTTTGTCTCTCTACCTATCTATGTATATATATCTATCTCTCTATTTATCTACCTACCTGTGTCTCTGCCTGACTAACTCTTATTTAGCTATCTATCTCTTTCTCTCTACCTATCTATGTATATCTATCTATCTCTATTTATCTACCTCTCTCTCTCTGCCTGACTAACTCTCATTTACCTATCTATCTCTGTCGCTCTACCTATCTATGTATATATCTCTATCTCTCTATTTATCTACCTACCTGTCTAACTTATTTATCTATCTATCTCTGTCGCTCTACCTATCTATGTATCTCTATCTATATCTATTATTCTGTCTGTCTCTCTGCCTGACTAACTCTTCAATCTTCATCTATCTGTCTCTCTGCCTGACTAACTCTTCACCTATCTGTTTCTCTGCCTGACTAACTCTTCATCTATCTGTCTCTCTGCCTGACTAACTCTTCATCTATCTGTTTCTCTGCCTGACTAACTCTTCATCTATCTGTCTCTCTGCCTGACTAACTCTTCATCTATCTGTTTCTCTGCCTGACTAACTCTTCATCTATCTGTCTCTCTGCCTTACTAACTTCATCTATCTGTCTCTCTGCCTGACTAACTCTTCATCTGTCTGTCTCTCTGCCTGTCTAACTCTTCATCTATCTGTCTCTCTGCCTGCCTAACTCTTCATCTATCTGTTTCTCTGCCTGACTAACTCTTCATCTATCTGTCTCTCTGCCTGACTAACTTCATATGTCTGTCTCTCTGCCTGACTAACTCTTCATCTATCTGTCTCTCTGCCTGACTAACTCTTCATCTATCTGTCTCTCTGCCTGACTAACTCTTCATCTGTCTGTCTCTCTGCCTGACTAACTCTTCATCTATCTGTCTCTCTGCCTGACTAACTCTTCATCTATCTGTTTCTCTGCCTGACTAACTCTTCATCTATCTGTCTCTCTGCCTGACTAACTCTTCATCTATCTGTCTCTCTGCCTGACTAACTCTTCATCTATCTGTCTCTCTGCCTGACTAACTCTTCATCTGTCTGTCTCTCTGCCTGACTAACTCTTCATCTATCTGTCTCTCTGCCTGACTTACTCTTCATCTATCTGTTTCTCTTCCTGACTAACTCTTCATCTATCTGTTTCTCTGCCTGACTAACTCTTCATCTATCTGTCTTTCTGCCTGACTAACTCTTCATCTATCTGTCTCTCTGCCTGACTAACTCTTCATCTATCTCTTACTATCAATCTACCCACCATTTACCTTTCTACCATTAAGGGGCCCGACCTGCTTTTTTCTCTCTGAGTTTTATCCATTCGGCCCCATTCAGCCTACTGTTTTATGAAGTTTCTCCCCATTCATGTATCGTTTTTTTCTTTCTGGTGAGGACAGTGAGCCATCATTTTATGGAGAAATCCGGCTTTGCCGGAGAAATTTTTCTACCGAAACATTTACAAATGTAATTAGCTGTCTATAACATAATTCAAAATATGCTCGCTATCGCTCGCCAGGTGTAAATCGACACCTGGATGAGGATAAACGTCTAAAAAAACAGTGAGCCGAATGGGGTCGAATGGCTTCTACCTAGAAAGAAAAAGAGCGGATCGGTCCCCATTAAGCCCATACCACAGTAATAGAGGTCTGGCTTGTAAACTCATCATTATTATTACCACCATCAACCACCAGCACGCGCGGGGTGATTAATTATTTAGTGTTGGTTATATGTTCCTGTTTATCTATCTTTGTTTGTCTCTCTACCTATCTATGTATCTCTATCTGTTTATCTCTCTCTCTCTCTATGCCTGACTAACTCTTCATATACTGTATGTCTTACTACCTATCTACCCATCATCTCGAGCGGGAAGACCAATTATTTAGTGTGGTTATATTAGTAGTATATTCCTGTTCATCTATCTCTCTTTATCTCTACCTATCTCTATATGTATCTCTCTGTCTCTCTCTGCCTGGCTAACTCCTCATCTATCTCGTACTATCTATCGACCCACCATCTCACACGGGTAGACCAATAACTTCGTGTTGATAATGTGTTCCAGTTGGTATGTCTTCATCAATCTACCTATCTCTTTATCTATCTATTTGTTTATCTACCCGACTAACTTTTGTTCTATCTCTAACCAAACTATCTGCCTTTATCTTTGTCTATCTATTTGTTTATCTACCCGACTAATTTTTATTCTATCTGTAACCAAACTATCTACCTTTATCTTTGTCTATCTATTTGTCTATCTACCCGACTAATCTTTTTATCTCTCACCAAACTATCTATCTTTATCATTGTCTATCTATTTGTCTATCTGCCCGACACACTTTTTTTCTATCTCTCACCAAACTATCTATCTTTATCTTTGTCTATCTATTTGTCTATCTGCCCGACACACTTTTCTTCTATCTCTAACCAAACTATCTACCTTTATCTTTGTCTATCTATTTGTCTACCTGCCCTACTAACTTTTCTTCTATCTCTAACCAAACTATCTATCTTTATCTTTGTTTATCTATTTGTCTATCTGCCCGACTAACTTTTCTTCTATCTCTAACCAAACTATCTGCCTTTATCTTTGTCTATCTATTTGTCTATTTGCCCTACTAACTTTTCTTCTATCTCTTACCAAACTATCTACCTGTATCTTTGTCTATCTATTTATCTATCGCCCGACAAATCTTTCATTTATCTCTAACTAAACTATCTACCTATCTCCACCTGTCTCCCATTGCTCCAGAACCCCATTAATAGAACCCCGACTACCGGTACCCCCATTATTACCACCATCACCCAACAACACGTACGGGGCCACCGAGCGTTTATTATTATTATTATTATTATTATTATTATTATTATTATTATTATTATTATTATTATTATTATTATTTCTACTGCTACTACTATTATTATTACTACTACAAATAATATTAACGATGATAATACTTATAATAATACTAATAAAATAAGATAATAATAATAATAATAATAATAATAATAATGTGTTACCAGTACTATATGTCTGTCTATTTAATTCGGTTCATCTTCCTATCCTTTATTTTATTTGCTTGTCTCCATGAATCTATCTATCTATATGTCCATCTATCTAGTTAACTATACTATCTGTCTATCTGTGTATCTATCTATCTATCTACCCTTATTCTTCAACAATACAAAAATCAACCCTTCATCTTCTCTCAATATTCTTGGTGTCTCTTTTTCTTCTGCTCTCATTTGGAAGGACCATATTACCAGTCTTGCTAAGGCAGCCTCCCAGAAGCTGGGTGTGCTCAACCGCCTTAGGGGGTTCTTTTCCCCTGCACAGCTTCTTGCTCTGTACAGGGGCATAGTGCGCCCTTGTATTGAGTATTGTTCACATGTGTGGGGAGGTTCCTCTCACACTGCTCTCCTAGACAAAGTTGAAAGGAAGGCCTTTCGTATCATTAACTCCCGTCCACTCACCAACTCTCTGCAATCTCTCTCTCTCCGCCGCAATGTTGCATCTCTCTCGCTATTCTATCGCTACTATAATAATCAGTGTTCCTCAGAGCTATCCCAGTGCATACCACCTCCTTTACGTAGGGCACGTGGTACCCGTCTTGCAACTCAATCCCACCCCTACTCTGTGCAACTCTCCAACCCAAGAGTGAAACGTTACTCTCAAACTTTCTTCTACTCAACAGCTGAGCTCTGGAACTCTCTCCCAGAATCAGTCTTTCCCTCTTCCTATGACTTAAATTGCTTCAAACTCCGTGTGTCCAGGCATTTTGGCTCGAACGTCCCTTGATTTTGGCCCTGTCACTCTTTCAACTATGGGGGAGGCACTCGCTATAGGCAGTTATGCCTTTTGCCTCCCTCAATCACATAGAAAAAAAAAATCTATCTATCCATCTGTCCATCTATCTATCTATCTATCTATCTATCTATCTATCTATCTATCTATTTAAAGCACAAACACGATAATGTCAAGGATCCGATTTTATATTTATATGAAAGTAAGTTAGAAGTTGTACACGAATGTAGATATCTTGGCTTTGTAATAGATTGCAATTTGCAAAATGACAAAGACATAAATAAGATGCAGGAATAAGTTTTATAACGAATTCAATTGCCTTTTGCGGAAAATTTCTAGCGTTAGCTGTAATGTATTTAGTAAATTATTCCAGAGTTATTGTATGAGTTTTTATGGATCAGAATTGTGGTTCTGTAATAAGAAATGTTATGTCCCATTGAAACAATTTGCAATAGGCTTCCATAAAGCAATAAAGAAAATTATGAAGCTAAGATACTGGGAGAGCAACCATAAGGCATGTCAGCTTGCAGGACTAATGACGTTTAATCATTTGATAAATTGGCAGAGAATCAGGTTTAGTTATAAACTAATTAGTAATCCCTGCAAATATTTAAGAAAATGCCTGTTAAATGTGTCCGAGGATCTGTTCCTGGCTAACGAAGCCAAGTCTGTACTACTTTCAGAGTATAACATTGAAAGTATGATGGAAAATGACATAGATGCCATTAAGTCACGGATACTGTATGTTCAAAATAATGAACCCACCTTGCGGTAGGATGAAATTTTATACACTGTATATATGTAAAATGTTACCATGTAACCTTTATGAAATAAAGAATTAACTAACTAACTATCTATCTATCTATCTATCTATCTATATATCTATCTATCTATCTATCCATCTATCCATCTGTCCAGCTATCTCTCTATCTATCTATCTATCTCTACCTGTCTCCCATTAACCCAGAATCCCCTTAATAGCGCCCTGACTTCCGGTACAACCATAATTACCACCATCAACCAACGACACGTACGCGGCCACCGAGCATTTAACCCTTTGATGCTATACAGCGTAGGAAGGGTCTGTGGGCATCTAAAGGCTGAAGACTACCCCAATTAACCCTCTAACTTCTACATAGCCTTCCTAATCTAAATATAATCGTCTAGTAATAGCCAGAAAACAGAACAATAAGGCGGAATCGGATCTTGAGAGGATGTTTCTATTCACCTTGTTAAGGGGGGTGACCTGTTTTTGTTCTGTCCTTTTCTATCTTTCTCTGGCTTGTATCCATTTGGCCCCATTCAGCTTACTGTTTTAAGACGTTTATCCCCATCCAGGTGTAAATTTTTTACTGGTGAGCGGTAGCGAGCCAGCATATTTTTTATTTTTCTTTGACAGCAGTCTATATTTGTACATTTTTCGATAGAAAAATGTCTCCGGCGAAGCCGGATTTCTTCATATAATGCTGGCTCGCTATCGCTTGCCAGGAAGAAATCAACACCTACTATAAACGTCTTGAAATAGTTGGCTGAATGGGGCCGAATGGATACAAGCCAGAGAAAGAGAAAACAAAAAGGACAGAAATAACCAAAAGCAGGTCACCCCCCTTAATGTCCTCCTTCCTGTCCATACATCTACTGTAGCTATATATCCTCTCATTGTGTCTCTATTATTGCTACTGTAGCTATATATCCTCTCATTGTGTCTCTATTATTGCTACTGTAGCTATATATCCTCTCATTGTGTCTCTATTATTGCTACTGTAGCTATATATCCTCTCATTGTGTCTCTATTATTGCTACTGTAGCTATATATCCTCTCATTGTGTCTCTATTATTGCTACTGTAGCTATATATCCTCTCATTGTGTCTCTATTATTGCTACTGTAGCTATATATCCTCTCATTGTGTCTCTATTATTGCTACTGTATCTATTATCCTCTCATTGTGTCTCTATTATTGCTACTGTAGCTATATATCCTCTCATTGTGTCTCTATTATTGCTACTGTAGCTATATATCCTCTCATTGTGTCTCTATTATTGCTACTGTAGCTATATATCCTCTCATTGTGTCTCTATTATTGCTACTGTAGCTATATATCCTCTCCTTGTGTCTCTATTATTGCTACTGTAGCTATATATCCTCTCATTGTGTCTCTATTATTGCTACTGTATCTATATATCCTCTCCTTGTGTCTCTATTATTGCTACTGTAGCTATATATCCTCTCATTGTGTCTCTATTATTGCTACTGTAGCTATATATCCTCTCATTGTGTCTCTATTATTGCTACTGTAGCTATATATCCTCTCATTGTGTCTCTATTATTGCTACTGTAGCTATATATCCTCTCATTGTGTCTCTATTATTGCTACTGTAGCTATATATCCTCTCATTGTGTCTCTATTATTGCTACTGTAGCTATATATCCTCTCATTGTGTCTCTATTATTGCTACTGTAGCTATATATCCTCTCATTGTGTCTCTATTATTGCTACTGTAGCTATATATCCTCTCATTGTGTCTCTATTATTGCTACTGTAGCTATATATCCTCTCATTGTGTCTCTATTATTGCTACTGTAGCTATATATCCTCTCATTGTGTCTCTATTATTGCTACTGTATCTATATATCCTCTCATTGTGTCTCTATTATTGCTACTGTAGCTATATATCCTCTCATTGTGTCTCTATTATTGCTACTGTAGCTATATATCCTCTCATTGTGTCTCTATTATTGCTACTGTAGCTATATATCCTCTCATTGTGTCTCTATTATTGCTACTGTAGCTATATATCCTCTCATTGTGTCTCTATTATTGCTACTGTAGCTATATATCCTCTCATTGTGTCTCTATTATTGCTACTGTAGCTATATATCCTCTCATTGTGTCTCTATTATTGCTACTGTAGCTATATATCCTCTCATTGTGTCTCTATTATTGCTACTGTAGCTATATATCCTCTCATTGTGTCTCTATTATTGCTACTGTAGCTATATATCCTCTCATTGTGTCTCTATTATTGCTACTGTATCTATATATCCTCTCATTGTGTCTCTATTATTGCTACTGTAGCTATATATCCTCTCATTGTGTCTCTATTATTGCTACTGTATCTATCTGTCTGTCTCTGGCGGCCCGACTAACTTAATTAAGGGGAGATTTCCACTTGAGGGATTTTTTTTTTCTGGACTCCTTTCTCCCTCATGTTTAGCCTCATTGCTTTTGAGATTTTAAGACGTTCGCCCCATTAGTTTGGCGATTTTAAGAACCCTCGCCCCATTTCTGTCAATTTTAAGACCATTCGTGCCATTTAGGTGTCGATTTTTTTCCTGGCGAGCGATAGCGAGCCTGTAATTTAAGGGGAATCGGCCTTCGGCCGGGACATTTTTCTACCGAAAAATGTACAAATTTATCTTGAAAGGGGGTCTAGGGTGAGTAATTTTAAGTTTGATGGAAGTCTAGGGAATCAACTAAAAACCTCCCCTTAAGGGGAGATTTTTAGTTAGTTCGCTAGACCTCCATCAAGCTTAACATTACAGCCCCTAGACTCCCTTTCAAGATAAATTTGTACATTTTTCAGTAGAAAAATGTCCCGGCCGAAGGCCGATTCCCCTTAAATTACAGGCTCGCTATCGCTCGCCAGGAAAAAATCGACACCTAAATGGCACGAAGTCTTAAAATTGACAGAAATGGGGCGAAAGTTCTTAAAATCGACAAACTAATGGGGCGAACGTCTTATAATATCAAAATCAATGGGGCTAACCATGAGGGAGAAAGGGGTCAAGAAAAGAATCCCTCAAGTGGAAACCTCCCCTTATAACCCGTACAGTACCGGTGACGTCCTTGTTATTTTATTCTGGCAGTTATTAGAGGATGTTATGCAGCTTAGGAATGACGTCTACCCATTACAAGGCTACAGATTATCTCCATGATTCCTTTTAGCTACCATATATCCTTCCTAAGCTGCCCAAAATCCTCTACATATAGCTCTGGTACTCAAAGGGTTAACCCTCTCCGACATATGACGCGTTTTTGAGCCTCTTGGGGATAGTTTAAAGCCTTTGTTACCATCAGGGGTATTTAGAAACCTTTAGTTTAGTTACTTCAACCTCTGCAGTTGTCTTTGAGTTAGCTGTGGGCAGAAAACTAATTTGGCAGAGGTAATTATAAGAGTGAGAGAACTCTATTTCTTGTTGCTAATCTGGCAACCTCTGCGTCATAAATGCGTGAAAGGGTTAATATCGATATCTTACTATCTACCCAGTATCTACCTGTCTACCTATCTACCTATCTACCTATCTACCTGTCTACCTATCTACCTAAACTCCTGACTGCCAGTACGCCCATCATTACCACCATCACCTAACTACACGTACGCAGCCACCAATCATTTAAGGGGAGATGGTTGCTTTTTCTGGACCCACTTCTTCCTCATGTTTAGCCTCATTAGTTTACAGATTTGATTCACCCGGCTCATTTGTTTTGGCGATTATAAGACTTTTCGCCCCATTTATTTGTCAATACAAAAACCTTTCGTGCAAATTAGGTGTCGATTTTTTTCCTGGCGAGCGATTGCGAGCCTGAAATATAGCAGTAACTAGGCCAGGACATTTTTCAATCGAAAAATGTACACATTTATCTTGAAGGGAGTTCTTGAGGTGTTTCTTGAAGCTTGATGGAGGTCTAGGGAGAAAACTAAAACAAATAATAATAACAAGATAC
>JBAKBP010034088.1:0-21118 GCA_037953745.1 Lithodes maja | reverse complement strand
GTATGCAAAGTCGCGAGTATGGGGGACAGAATTGCAAAGGATGTAGGTGATACGTGTGTCAGGCAAGCTCTGAGCTGGTAAAAAACACGAGGCCGCGACGGGAAGGGACTAGTTGACCACCCGGCCGCCAACGCCGTCAGCGCCCAAGCGAGCCGCATCATAGCTCACCTCGCTGCCGGGTGTACTCCCTCACACTCTCTCGCTCGCCTACCACACAAGCAACATTTATATTATAGCGAATATAAAATATAAGGCGCGGTTACAGACCAAAACAAAGACCATTTCTAGACTGTCTGTGGCAACACGACACTAATGAAATAAAGCAGATCATTCTAAGATAACTGTAGCCTATCCCCCCATCCTGGCGAGCGCTAGCGAGCTGCAATGCCCCACGCAACCATTCTGCTAACGCCGGGAGGCGTCACCCCCCCCCCAAGATATGGGACACTCAACCATGAGCCCATATCTGAACAGGCAGAATGTCGCTAGAATCTGCCACTCCTAACCACTCCGCCTCTCATGGAATGCAAGCTCAGTTTCCTAAAAAAAAAAAATACAACAACATTTTATATATAAAAAAATCTTATCACCCTTCCAAATATAATACATTAATTCATAACATTGTGCTCCCAGAGCGAGCTTTAAGAAGCACAGCCTACTGAGGGAAAATCATCTGCACTCAGTACTCAGCTACAATATTATCTTAAAATTAATTATTAAAAAGAATGAGTTTTTATGTAATTTTTCATATTTTATTTTAATGTTGTTTTTGGCGGCTACTATAGATGTAGCCTAATTTTCTTCTAATCAAAGCTAACAACTCCTGCCCTGCGACCCTACGCTGATGCTACACACGCGAGCCAACAAGCACCAGCGCAAAAATACACTGCGAGCCAAGACAGGAGGCTATACCAACATACTGTGGTAGCCTACCCCGGATCCTCCACCCGCGACAGACAGTCCGCAATCACATTCTCACAACCGGCAATATGGCGAATGTCTAAGTTGTACTCTTGCAACATGAGCGACCATCTGGTCAGCCTCATATTCCGGTTGTGGAATTGATTGAGGAATTTAAGCGGGTGGTGGTCGGTATACACTACCACGACTGGCCCATATGCAGGAACATAGACCTCAAAGTGTCTGAGCGCTAACACGATTGCCAGCAGTTCCTTTTCAACAACCGAATAGTTTTTCTGTGCTGAATTAAATTTCTTTGAAAAGAAACTGACTGGATGCTCAAGACCTTCCTCGTCTGTCTGCAAAAGTACGGCACCAGCCCCTACTCCGCTGGCATCAGTCGCCAACTGAAATGGTCGTTCAAAGTCCCGGGCCCTGAGGATAGGGTGAATGCATAAAAGGTGTTTAACTACTCGAAACGCCTGCTCACACTCAGGTGACCAGCGGAACTTTTTATCTTTGGCTAGTAGATCTGTCAAAGGAGCTAACACAGTAGAATAGCCTCTTATAAAGCGGCGGTAATACCCAATCATACCCAAAAATCTCATGATCTGCCGCTTGGTGGTCGGCCTGGGGAACAAGTCGATAGCCTGTATCTTCTGTTGGGGCGGGCTCACCTGCCCTAACCCAACCACAAACCCCAGATACTGCACCGTGGCTTGCACAAAGTCACACTTGCCCAGATTAACCACCAAGCCTGCTTTACTAAGTTGACTAAATAAGGCTTCTATGTGCTCACAGTGACTTTGGAAATCGTTGTCATAAATGATCACGTCATCAAGGTAGACAGTACAGTTTGGGATGTCTGCTACGATGTCGTTCATTAAGCTCTGGAAAGTGGCCGGTGCAATTTTCAGACCATATGGCATCACGTTGCAACGGTAAGTACTGCCATCCACCACAAAGCCGCACACCTCTTTAGCCCGCTCAGACAGTGGTACTTGCCAGTAGCCTTTGACGAGGTCTACCTTGGTCAAGTACCTTGCTTTCCCGATCTTATCCACACTGTCATCCACCCGGGGAAGAGGATATGCATTGGTGGGGGTCAACCCATTCAACCGCCTAAAGTCAATGCAGAACCGAACTTTTCCATCAAGTTTGGGCTGCAGAGTGACAGGAGAAGTCCACCGTACTGCCCCCTTCTCGATCAAGCCTCTCGCCAGCATATACTCCAGCTCATCCCTGAGCGCTGGGAGTTTAATGGGTGGCACCCGATAAGGTATCGACTTGAAGGGGGGGTGCTCTCCTACATCGACATCATGCACAGCTTGAGTAGTGAGGCCTGGGTGCTCGGCAAATACAGTGGGGTATGAATCGAACAGGCGCTGCACTCCCACCTGCTGTTCCTCCAGCAGGTGCGCCAGAGCATCATGCGCACATTGGCTCGAATTCCCCGCCCACTGATCAGCCGAGACATGACAATCCCAGTTATCATCCACCTGATCATTGCTGCCCCCCTCTCCTTCTCCACCATGACTGCAGCAGGTCAACACAGGGACAGCTAGTGACTCAGGTGGGCACCTCACATACTCCTTCAACAAATTAATGTGGCATAGTTGGTTACGCTTCTTCCGGTCTGGAGTGGCAACGAGGTAATCTAGATCGGAGATCTTTGACACCACCCGATAAGGCCCAGCGTACTTGGCAGCCAGAGGATGACCTGACAAAGGCAACAGGACCAACACCTCTTGACCTACCTGAAACTCCCGGAGTTTCGCCTTAGTATCGTACCTGTCCTTCATACGGGCCTGCGAACTCACCAAATTACGCCCGGCCAGCTCCAGACTTCTAAGCATTCTCTCTCTGCTCTCGAGGACGTATCTCAACATAGAACATGGCTTAGCGGTACCCTCCCAAATCTCCTTCACCATGTGGAGAGGGCCCCTCACCTGATGCCCGGAAACAAGCTCATTCGGACTGAAACCGAGACTCTCTCCAGGTACTTCTCTTGCCGCGAACAAAACATACGGCAGACCAAGGTCCCAATCCTTTCCGTTCTCTGCGCAGTAACATCAAAGCATGCTTTTCAGCGTGGCGTGCCACCTCTCCAACACCCCTTGACTCTCCGGGTGATACGCAGAAGAGACGACAGTGCTGATGCCATGCTGAATCATAGTTTGTTTGAACAGATTAGATGTAAAATTAGAACCTTGGTCCGATTGCACCTCTTGCGGGTAACCATACCGCGAGCAATACAAGAGCAGGTTCCGGACAACAGTTTTCGCCGTGCCATTTCTCATTGGATATGCATCAGGATAACGAGTGGCCACATCCATGATAGTTAATATAAATATATTACCGGCACTAGTAGGGGGTAGGGGTCCGACCATATCAATGATGACCTTACTGAAGGGCGGTCCACTGACAGGAATAGGGTGCAACGGGGCTCTCGGAATTGTTTGGTTAGGTTTTCCAACCCTCTGGCACGTATGACACCTTGCTATCCAGGTTACCACCTGCCCCTTCAACCCCGGCCACCAAAACAATTTTTTTAAAGCCGCCACCGTTTTTCTCACCCCTAGATGTCCTGCCAGTGGTATGTCATGCGCCAACCTCAGTAGGCTATCCCTGCACTCCCGTGGCACCACCAACTGGTCCACTACTCCGGACCCCTCTTGCCAACTACGTTTAGGGTCTTGAAAACGCCTATAGAGGATGCCTTCTAAATAAAAAAAATCTCCTGGCTGTGCATCGCCGTCCTCGTCGAGCTCTACAGCTCCATTAGCACACGTTTGGAGCTCAGGGTCCTCTAGTTGCAACCGACGTATATCTGAGGGTGCCAAGCGATCTAACTGCTCCCGGAGCAATGCATAACCTTCCCCGATACTGGGCTGCTCCCTCTGTCTCTCTCGATGTACACAACGTTGCTGTCGTGGAGACTCGTCATGCCCAGCCTCGTCACTCTCGATGACAGGCCCAGGGGCTACTCCAGAATTAAGTAATGGTGCTAATACTGAATCACCCAGGAGAGCCACCGAGTCAAAACTCTTAAAACCAACTCCAGCTTTAGCCTCCTCCTGTTGATCGTTCCTCCGCTGGTCTGAAGACGGAGGACTAGGCTGTGACACTTTAGCTGCCCGAGCTCGGGTGACAACACACGCCATGGGTTGTGTCTGGCACCGCTCGACCCACTCTTGCTCTTCCCTACTCACGTCGGCCGGCCTCTCGGCAACGACTAAGGGTAGAACCTCAGAAGCGGGCATTGCAAAGTCGTTGCCGAGAAGAAGGTCGACGCCCTCCACTGGCAGTTCCTCCACAATCCCGACATCCAATTCACGTGCCACACCATCCACCTCCAACTCCAACCGCACCAGCGGGTATGACCGAGTTGCATTAATACCCTGCACCACTACCACCCGAGCCACGTTTATAGGGTAGCCAGTCAAGTTTTTCATCAGAGTCTGGGAAGCACCTGTATCACGCAAGACCTCTACTCCATGCTTGCGCCCCGCCCACATCACGCAACCCCGCCCTCTATGGTCGCAAAAAACATCCTGAGCTGGGTTAGAGCCTCCCAGGTGCTTCTGCATTGGCTGTGCCTCAGCCTCTGACGAACTGCCCCGGGCAAACTCAGATGACTTCGGAGACACACCAATGTTGCAGGCCAAAGACACAGCTGCTGTAGGTGGTTTGCTAGGACAGACTCTTGCAAAGTGCCCCTTTTTATGACATTGATAACACTCCAACTCCCCTTTGGGCTTCCCTTGGTACTGGGAAGGGCCCGGCCCCTTCTTAAATGGGACGGTGCTAGTCTTGTGGTCAGTCTTGGTATCATGGCTCTTGTACTTGTTTGCATAAGGTATATCACTAACTCGGGGGGGTGGGGGCGTCACGCCCCTTGTTACCTGCCTCACTACGCTGGGCAGACCCGCACCCACGAATTAGTGATAGCCGGAGGTCAGCCATCTCAGCTGCCTCCTGTAGAGTTTTTGGGTTCTTTCCTTTAATAGTTAAAGTCATTTCTGCACCAGTACACTTATAAAACTGCTCGAGCAGAAACAGCTCAGTCAACTGTTCGGCCGTCTTAGCTTTCTCAGAACGTGTCCAGTTTTTAAGTGCATCTTTTAAGTCCCGGGCATGTTCAAGAAAGGTCGCCTCCCTAGTCTTTGTAATACCCCGAAACTTCAATCGATACGTTTCCGGTTGCAACTCGTATGCCCGTAGGACAGCTCTTTTCAATTCTGGGTAGTCAATGCAAGACTCTAAAGGCAGTGCATCATAAGCCTTCAGACCCTTACCCGTAAGTCTTGAGGAGACTAGAGCTGCCCACTTCTCTTCAGGCCAATTATGCTCCCTACACTTCTTCTCAAAACGATTAAAAAATTCTGTGACTTCAGTTTCACTAAATACCGGCACCAATTTGACTAATTGGGCCAAGGACTGTTCTCTTACTTGGCCCTCACGGCCCATCCGAGTCCCTGTCGACTCTGCACGAGTCTGTAGGTGGTTTGCTAGGACAGACTCTTGCAAAGTGCCCCTTTTTATGACAATGATAACACTCCAACTCCCCTTTGGGCTTCCCTTGGTACTGGGAAGGGCCCGGCCCCTTCTTAAACGGGACGGTGCTAGTCTTGTGGTCAGTCTTGGTATCATGGCTCTTGTACTTGTTTGCATAAGGTATATCACTAACTCGGGGGGGTGGGGCGTCACGCCCCTTGTTACCTGCCTCACTACGCTGGGCAGACCCGCACCCACGAATTAGTGATAGCCGGAGGTCAGCCATCTCAGCTGCCTCCTGTAGAGTTTTTGGTTGCTTTTCTTTCAGGTTTAACGTCAGGTCGCCGCCCGTGCATTTGAAAAACTGCTCTAAAAGCACCAACTGTTTAATGTCGTCAAACGTGGTAGCTTTCTCCGACCTCAGCCAATTCCCAAAAGCATCGGACAGCTCCCGGGCATGTTCCAAAAAGGTGCTCTCCCGACCCTTGGTAACACCCCGGAACTTCAACCTGTATGTCTCTGGTTGTAGTTCGTATGCTCTCAGGACAGCCTCCTTGAGTTCCTCGTAGATAATACACGACTCTATAGGCAATGCATCATAAGCCCTGAGTCCCTTGCCCACAAGTCTAGAGGAAACAAGGGCTGCCCACTTCTCCCCAGGCCACTGGTGTTCCTGGCACTTCTTCTCGAATCTCATGAAAAATTCGGTGACACCCGACTCATCAAATACAGGGACTAGCTTCAACAGGTGCGACAAAGACTGATCATGCCCACAATTCCCACCACCGAGACGTTGCCCTGTCGTTTCCACCCGAGTCTTCTCAAGATCGATATCTGCCCGGTACCTGGTAGACTCAGCCTCCGACTCGGATTTTATTCTCGCGAGTTCGAGATCAGTCTGTTGTTTAGCCTTAGCGAGTTCGAGATCAGCCTGTCGCTTAGCCATCTCAAACTGCCGCTGCTGGTTAGCCATCTCAAGCTGGAAAAGCATTTCTGTAGTGAAACCTTGAGGAGGAGGTGCAACTATTGGAGGCCCACCCAGCGATCCTAAACCACGCTGCCAGCGGCTATCGGCCTGTGGGAACGTACTAAACTCTGGCATCCTAGAGGTCCCGATGGGACTAGAGTGGAGGGGGGGCTCGAGCAGAAGTCCCCGAGCACCCTCTCCACCCTGGACCTCACTAGCCGCCCCCAGTACGCAAGCCCTCAAATCGTTCTTCTTGATGCCATGAGCCACCTTAAGCCCCATGAGGGGTGCCAAACACTGTAGACCATACTTGCTAATTCCCTCTAGTCGATCAGCTGTTATAGGCACCTCCAAAAACTTCTTTGCGGCCTCCTCACTAGTTACTAACCCCCCTGGCATCTGCCCATCAGAGCCTGCATCATTCCCTGAACTCTCAGTATGATCTGATTCGTCTCCCATTGTGTCCACCAAAAATTCTCACGTTTATAAAAAAAAAGAAGAAGTACCCAAGCTCCTATGTAGCACTATTCACTTGCCAAAAATGTCTGAAGACTCTCAAGTGCTATACTACTTTGCCAAAAAAAAATTAACGTGCCCACTATATTCCTCAATAAAACAAATGACCACAACAATCCTGCAATTATCTCTTAGTTCACAAGATCCTGAGCTTGGTCGCCATTTGTTACGATCCAGGTTCTCAAAGACACAGGGCTCTTCAACATTGGACTAGATAATGGCAAAAAGCAACAACGGTAACACTAGATCCAACCCCTGCCTTAAACACTGGAAAACAAAACACCATTACCGCCCTGAGTCGTGCCTGGACAACGAGGTATCCTATGACTCGGTAACTGGTGCACACACACTAGGCTGACGCTCAATAAAACAGCCTATTCTCAAACAGTAAAAGATTACTCGATTATGTTACACAAAGAAAAGATAGTTAACGTGATTAATTAACGTTACGGTAGATACTCAAATAACTGGCACTCCTGTATTAAAGAAAGTGCAATGCTAGTCCTGCAACATCAACTGGAAACTTCTGAAATAAGTCTGATGCTGGGAAGATGTTCGTAAAGAATCTTGAACAATTATAATGCAGAATACGGGTCACAATAAATGCTAGGACATATAGTAATAATAGGCAGGCGAATAATAAAGACTGCGCAAAGGTAGTAAGGCTCGACAACTAAAGAAATGCTTCGTGACACAACGCAACAGCCTACTAGGGTTGTGCAACTCAACAACAGCCTCGGCTCAAAAGTGCAGTGAATAATAATGCTGCATACATATAATAATGGGGCTTATCTCTAACCAGTGTCTGCTCAGTTAATAAAGTCTAGCTGGGGTATCAAGGCAGGGCAACAATGGGCGAGCATGCGGCTCGTAGCCTAACGTTGTCCGAGGGTGGTATAATGAAGATTACGTTATATGACGGGGATGCTCTCTTGATAAATCTAGGTCTCTAGTACCTAGCTCTATCCTGGCGATCCCTCAGAAGTCAACACAAAGAGGCAGCACTATGTTGTGAGGGATAGGCTATGGCCCTCTCACACCACAGCGCTGTGCTCGCAAAGTAAACCAACCGAAGACAACTTAGGCTCCCACAGTACCTGTCGATGTCGTGCAGAGCTTAGCTAACACTGTACACATCGGAGACAACGACACAGTAACCTTACCCCTAGTCTAGCTTTAGGGGAGGTGTGGTGGAGTGGTCATGCCACTGGATTGGTAATCCAATGGACCCGGGTTCAAATCCCGATATGTCAATGGGAAGATATTATTGGGATTGAATTTGTGCTGTACCTAGTATCAGTGCATTACCACAAAGCCCACCGAAATGCCAAAAAAATACCCTCATTGTTCCCTGATTAAATAACACTGTATGAATATTCCCATATTCAAAATATGTTACAGGGGGACAATGCCTAGTGAGTTCACTGCTCAATAGGTGGCGTTCTGAGAGTGAGGGTCTGAGTCTGGAGGGTGAGACGGTGAAGCACTTGAGCGAAGCAACCAGCAGCTTCAGAGATGGAGCTGCTTCGAGCCATGATGGATGCTTCACATGTCTCACTCCCCAGACTGGAACAAGACCTCACGGGCTTCACCGTGTTGAGCGGTCGAATGTACAGGCTCTCAGCCTATGCCCGAGAGGGAGTAGTTGGAATATAGAAAAAAAAAAAAAAAAAAAAAAAAAAAAAAAAAAAAGATAACCAAGCAGAATCACTCAAGACCTTGCAAGGGAGACATATACCGGTCTACAACCTTCCCGAGAGAGGACACATACGGAAAAGTCCGTCTCCCTAAACCTCAATAAAGCATAATACCTCCTTAACCTAATACATGGAAATATCTGAGAGCTTCGCATACAATACGACTGGTCGACGGTGAACGTCTATGCTGAAACCAGAAGGGATGTTGAGGTTAATAAAGATTAGAGAATGAGAAAGGAGAAGTCGAGAGAGAGAGATAGTATGCAAAGTCGCGAGTATGGGGGACAGAATTGCAAAGGATGTAGGTGATACGCGTGTCAGGCAAGCTCTGAGCTGGTAAAAAACACGAGGCCGCGACGGGAAGGGACTAGTTGACCACCCGGCCGCCAACGCCGTCAGCGCCCAAGCGAGCCGCGTCATAGCTCACCTCGCTGCCGGGTGTACTCCCTCACACTCTCTCGCTCGCCTCCCACACAAGCAACATTTATATTATAGCAAATATAAAATATAAGGCGCGGTCACAGACCAAAACAAAGACCATTTCTAGACTGTCTGTGGCAACACGACACTAATGAAAAAAGCAGATCATTCTAGGACAACTGTAGCCTATCCCCCCATCCTGGCGAGCGCTAGCGAGCTGCAATGCCCCACGCAACCATTCTGCTAACGCCGGGAGGCGTCACACAACGCACTCTCCAGATTTGTGCAAGTTGCCCCGGTGTTCTCGTTACCTACCTAAAAAGAAGCCAAGTGAAAGACGAGTAAGATTAGAACAGCTACATATCCAATACGTAGGCTATTTCTGGAATCGGAGAAGATGATTGTCTTGTCCATAAACCAAGTTCATCCGTCGCAGTTCCAATTGCACTAAGAACTTCTGGTTAGACTCTTCCCGTTGACACCAACACATACAGCCATGTATAAGTCATTCCAGATAAGATAGTAGTACTCCCGCAACATCATGACGCCATCAATTTGTTACCTAATGCAGCAACTGTACCAACAGGTGTGGACAGTTCATATGGCAGATAGGAAACAAGTCTTGAGGCCGATAAATAGATGTACTAATGGAAAACTATTAAGAAGGATAATATAAAGCACTTTGCCAAAAGACTCTCTTGTGCTACCACAAGGTACTTGAGAAGTAACCAAACCTGTGACACTCCTGGAATACCCGAAGGCTTCACATCCATTTGACAGTGTTTCTTTGGAATTGCTGAATTACCCCAGGCGACGCCAGACGTAAGTAGTACCAGTTGGTTTGTGTTGAATATAATCTTTCAGACTAGTTTGTCCTATTTCCTGCTTAAACACGGATACAATAGACCCAATTACCAACAGGCTCGTCCAATACTCACTTGTTCGCTATTCCTCTCCTAGGCTCTCATCGCCAAAAACAGGATGGAAACCAAGCACAATGTGAAAGAATCAATAGGTGATATCTACTTGAGAATGCATGTACTTGCACTACAGATCCCCTTCACAATTAAAAAGACCTCCGTCTACGTATTGTGAAAAACCTGTTATCCTCCGGCAAATTGTGGGGTTGAGTGAGTGAAGGGGGGGGGACAGTGAATGAAGGAGGATGCATGTTTTTCATAATACGTGTTGCTAGCCCCAAACGCGCGAGCAACTGTGGCTTTCAACCATCCGACACATCCCCTTTTATTTATGTGCATCACACATGTTACATACAAATAAAGTTTATGTTTTGTTTTACCCTACTGTGGAAAGACTACGGATACACCACTCCTGCCCGGGCCTCACACAGTGGCATGACCCAGTCCTGTCGAACTGAGCTCATGACGCTGGTGGCATTGCCCCGGAGGATAGCCATCCCTAGTCTTTGCTTGAGCCAGAGGGTTTCCCGGGGTTCTCCTGAAACTTCACAATTGGGTTAGTTGACTGCAAAGTACCTCAGCTAACATAGCTATCTTTGAAATCTTGGAACATCATGTAAACCTTAAGATAATCTAGAATTAAAGGAAAACCTAGATGGCCTTACATTACCTTGAAGAGCCTTCACAAGCCTACAGACAGGTATAAAAGACAAGCTTCTGAGGGTAAAGACAAGGTTCTGACGCGATATCTGCCTACAGCTCAGCTATGAAGGAATCTATATTTCCTCTAGATTATTCTTATAAAGCCAAATCAGACGCTAAGAGACACCTGAAAGTCTTTAGCAAGCTCCAACTTCCAGTCCCAGATCATTTACACGCACCCGATGCAAAAATTATGAGAATAAATGCCGAAGAGAACTCAAAACTACTCTTCATAGTAAGTGTTAAGGTAAGTCGTCTAGAATTATTTGGAACGTCTTAACTCATTCAAGACTAAGCTTGTTAATCTAGATGCTACCACTCACGAAACCAAATCATTTTGATGGTTACAGGTTAATCTGGATGAGTACTCAACACTCGCTGAATGGCCATAACATACCTGTATACCTACCTACTACGGTACAACCACTGTACCTCTCCTGACTGCCTCCGCAGACAATCCTGCATTTCGGCAAAGAACTACAGTATGCTAACAGAGAGGACCGATGTTCTGTTAATGCCACAAAATTAGAAGAACTTCCTCTAGAGACACTAGCAATATAATTACTTGAAATAGTAGTAATTTCAATAAATTCAGATCCACCAAAGAAGATCTTTCGTTCTGTTTACGCCACATTATCTGACAGAGCAAGCCACTCATTCCAGTACATCCTGCTGGCCATGTGTGAAGAATTCTACTGCACCTCTGCAAATAAAATTTTACCCTTTCCCCCAAAGAAAGATGACCTGGTTAATGTGTTCCCTACTAACTAATCAGATGAAGCCTGGTGATTTACGACTTACAGTTATGTTTCACGTTTTGGCGTAGCTCGTAACTCGTATTATATCGTAATCTCCGGATGAATCATTTTGGTACTACCTGATGACTTTACCCCGGTAACCAAACACTCGCACTCACACACGTGCGACGAGAGGACTGTTTTACTTTGCTGACCTACTCTCCTATGAGCTCTTTGGAACAGCCCATGCTTTCTGAAGTACAAAAGCCAAGAAAGAGACTCACTGCCTGGAGACTGAAGCAAAAGCCTTATAGAGTCTAGATGTATGACTCCCAAGCGAGAAGAATGTGATGTATCTCATACACTCGGTAGTAGCACACATGAATAATCTGACACAGGTGGTTAACTCCTTAATAGTTGATGGGAAACCCTCAAATAAGTCATGTACCTTTACGAGTTCCTGCAGAACACGGATGATGATGTTCAAGATTTAAACGCCATTGCAAGGGCGCTTTTCGCAAACTTAGTAGATGTTGCACTAAGTAGGGTCCCCACTGACCTGTTGCCTGTTGAACATCTCCGTACCTCTATTCAAATGGCGAAAGTTCAGTTTGCCCTGACTCCGCTATTAGAGGAACACGACTGTGCACTCTATTTCTCATAAATAGAAACAGTTATTCCACTCACCACTTTAGTCCACATTCCGGTCCGGTTCTCACATTTTACAATGACTGAAGAATTTTGCCGTTCCCGTTTCTTTTACACGGATGATTACTGACCTATACTGATACAGCAGACATGTTCTGACGAACTTCAACTTGTGACTGTGACTGACAATGACGCACTTAATTCATGTAGGTCCTCGTATCTTCCCTGTCTGTGCGTCCTGAGTATGTGTTTTCCCTCTGTCCCCGGACATAAATGCATGCGACCTTACCTTGACTCAAGCATCTGTGACTGAATGGCTCATAGTCTAGATTTAGAATAATAGTTAATAATCATGGGATGTTTCAGGCACCTGTTCACTGCGAAGTACGGATTTCTCTATCTTCACGCTTCCTTATCAATAGCTTATTGCCTTGATAACTAACCTCTCCTCAGAGTTCATTCCTATTAACATGTTCTTTCACAGGTAATTCTTTGGACCTCATCATCTCTTACGAACACTCTCAAACCTAATGAATTTCATAAATTGTTCATAGTATAACTAACCTACTTAGTTTGCTTAGTTAATCAGGAAATAATTTGTCCTACTGTTCTAACCCCCTTCCATGACTCTCGTCAACAATCTTATCCTAGTAAGTCTCTCCCTTCGTCTTCCGTTCAGGATTGATCACCTGTTGCTTGGGCGTGAGGTAAAATTTAAGCACCTGTTAATGCTAACGTGTAACTTTGGTTCTCACCTTTATCACACTTTCATTGGCATTGCTATCCACTGGGAATAGGGTTATGTAAGTCATAGGGATGATATGTATGTTCGGTGGGCCTCACTTTATGTGGCCGAGCGGTGCAACAGCGCATTTTGAGCGACTGTACACTCTAGGGTAACTCATATAATCACTTGTATAACTCACACCCTTATAGTAGTTATTCACTTACTTAAGTATACTACTGTACATTCAAATTGGGCATGATCTCCCCTATAGAAGAGATCACCCCACCTATAAAGGCCTTGGTACAATTCTTGCAAGCTAAGCAGGGGTTCTCACGCTCCCTTCAGAGAATTGCAGCAACACCAAGATGATTGCTTTCAACTAGTAACGTGTGACACCACTCTAGTAAGAAGCCGGCGCCCAGAGTGGGAAGGCTTACAGCCAGTAGCAGATCTCAAGTCCAGCCATAAGGAGGGTCGAACCCTTGAGCGGCTGAGGTAAATTATACAGTGACGTATACAGTGACAAGTGCGATACGGTGCGATATTTAGTGTGTGTACCGTTTACCTATTTTCGCTATTCTTAATTCATCTATTCTTTACAGGAAGGAAATACAGATTACAGGAATAATAGCTCAATCTAGTTGTTAACCAGCTTACTGCTTTTAATTAGGTAGATACTTCCCTGCTGGGCAATACAGTATCTACACAGACCTTATAACTATTTACAAACCGCATAGTTCTATATTTTCTGTTAAATAAATATATATAGAAAAGCCACCAGTGTCTTTGCTTCAAATCAATTACCTCTATGATTTACCTTTCAACATGTTTTTACAGTGTTAACCTGGACTAGAAGCATTACAAGGAAAATCAAGGTAAGAGGCAAAAAGGTATCAAAACAGTTCAATCCCCGATACACGATGTTAACTTAAGGGTTCAAACTAGGTGGATAATTCAAGTCTAAGAGGGAAGATAAGTTAAATTAGAATTTAACCCTCTAAGAATAAATGTGAATAATCTCTCAAACAAGACACGAATAATACTTTGATCAGATATGAAGTCAAATCACACGATGGAGGAATTCAGATGTACTAATAATTAACGTGACTGAAGGATAATGGATAACCCGAAGGAATAATGTTGGAATAAATTAACTGAATAATTTAGGAGCGCAGATATAAATAGCACTAATAAACAGCTTAATAAAATAGCTATATGAAATGGCGTACACGACGAAGTTGTACCAATTAAATACCAAATTTGGCATTAACAAATTCCTATTTAAAATGCAGAACTATTGTAGCGCAATATTATAACCTTGAAATGGTTATAATAGATAATTACTAATTCAAGTAATAGAAGATAAATTAATAGCCAAAACGTAGGCTAAATTGACATAGGAATAAACAAACGGAATTCCTAGATAAGTGTGGAAAGAATTATTTGATCCAAATACGTATATTATTAGATCATTCACAAGAATTATTAGAATAAAACTTGTCAACGAATAAATACTAATTCAACGAAAAGGGGTTTTTACTTTTAAAACAAAGGGGTTAATTGATAAACCTCTCTGGATAGTAATTAAGTAGATAAAATAATTTTAAAATTGGCGTAGGTTCTAGGTAAATAGAAGATTTAAGAAGGGAATAAATTCACGTTATACACTTTGACTTCAACTTTGTTACACACAGAATAAAAAGACACATAATAGGAAAATCTGTGAATATTCCGGCTAAGTAACACTGATAAAAATATGAAGATGAAGCGTGTGGATAAATTAGTTTAAGACGGGTTAACACAGATTTACAAGGCAATATCTCGTACTTATAAATCACTTGTACGGATCAAACTTTTGTATTTCACACGATTAAAACAGATTCAAGACAGATCCTGGTCACAGATCTAGAGTTAATTAAAAATGGAATATTCACATATTTTGCCTTACCTTCACCTACAATCTTAGGCGGGAAACTTAGTTTGAAGCTATTTACGCAATGTTTTCCTAAAATCGTAACTACATTTACCATAAAGGAGGAGTTTAACGTATTTCCTAAGCTTCGAAATAGTGTGGATCGGTTGTTGTTCCCTATATTTTGAGTATTAACATTATTTTATAGTCCTCTGGACTTACCTACGAAAATGTCTCCAATTTCTCAAACCACAATGGAGTAATTGGTAACTAGCAATTCCTCAGCCAATTCCCAACCAGCAATTCCTCAACGCCAACGTAATGAAGCCATAGAACTCTTAAATTCTGATCTAAATACTATTTCCAATTGGGGCAGAGAAAACCTTGTTAACTTTAATGCTTCCAAAACCCAATTTCTCCATCTATCTACCCGTCAGGATCTCCCAGCGGACTATCCCTTATTCTTCAACAATACAAAAATCAACCCTTCATCTTCTCTCAATATTCTTGGTGTCTCTTTTTCTTCTGCTCTCATTTGGAAGGACCATATTACCAGTCTTGCTAAGGCAGCCTCCCAGAAGCTCGGTGTGCTCAACCGCCTTAGGGGATTCTTTTACCCTGCACAGCTTCTTGCTCTGTACAGGGGCATAGTGCGCCCTTGTATTGAGTATTGTTCACATGTGTGGGGAGGTTCCTCTCACACCGCTCTCCTAGACCAAGTTGAAAGGAAGGCCTTTCGTATCATTAACTCCCGTCCACTCACCAACTCTCTGCAGTCTCTCTCTCTCCGCCGCAATGTTGCATCTCTCTCGCTATGCTATCGCTACTATAATAATCAGTGTTCCTCAGAGCTATCCCAGTGCATACCACCTCCTTTACGTAGGGCACATGGTACCCGTCTTGCAACTCAACCCCACCCCTACTCTGTGCAACTCTCCAACCCAAGAGTGAAACGTTACTCTCAAACTTTCTTCTACTCAACAGCTGAGCTCTGGAACTCTCTCCCAGAATCAGTCTTTCCCTCTTCCTATGACTTAAATTCTTCAATCTCTGTGTGTCCAGGCATTTTGGCTCGAACGTCCCTTGATTTTGGCCCTGTCACTCTTTCAACTATGGGGGAGGCACTCGCTATAGGCAGTAATGCCTTTTGCCTCCCTCAATCACATAGAAAAAAAAAAATTGAGCATATGTTGAAGGCTCTACTTAACAAGGGTTTGATTAAATTCAATTTCTATATTAATAGCCAAAACTAAACCAATTATGTCCTTGATTTGTGTGAGTAGATTTCATGTATACGTCAGTTTAAAGTCCATTACATTTTTTTCTAATGTTAATGTCAAGAAAGGAAACACTGTTTTTCTTTTTTATTTCTGATGTAAATTTAATACTTTTATGTTGCGAGTGTAAGTATTCGAGAAACATTCGAACATGATCTGCTTCGTTAAAGATACAAAACGAATCATCGGCATGCCTCCTATATAATATTGGCTTCAATTCTATGGGGCACTGGTCTAATCATTTGATTTCACTCTCGCACATAAACGTATTAGCATAAACTGGGTCGAGTGCAGAGCCCATGGATACCCCATCAATCTTTTCATCTTTAAAATCCAGTACCCAGGAGGTCAACCTGCCACAGATATAATCTACAGAAAATATGGAAAAGAAATGCTGCAGGCTTACTGCAAGCTAGAAAATAATAATTTCAAGATACAGAAGTCCCACCTTGATGTATCGTTCCTTTCAACATGTTTAGCATATGAGATATATCCAAAATTCCTTCAATTTAAAGTATATAAAAATGACTTTCGTAATACAAGCAAATAGCCTATTAACAATGGCAACTACACCTACAGTATAAGACACAGCGCCCAACATTTTAACATTTTCTCTTAAGATTAAATTAATATTTACGTGTTGGTAGCTCCAAAACGATTCCCATGCCTCTAGATTTTATCATACCCTCATGCTGTGCTATCCTTAGGAGTAAGACGGAGATACGTAGGGTAAGTTTAATTACATTAATAAGCAATGTTTCCCGAAGTGTTAGACGTATGCTGGTAATTGTATACTATTTATTTACATGTGTTAGTTTTAGTTCTCTTTTTAGACCTATACATTATTTTGTATCCACTCCCTATTTGAAAATTGTCATTAAAGTAAAATTTAATGTTCTTTAACCCTTGTCTAGCGGCGCCGGACTTAAGTCGGTCTAGAGAACCATGGACAATGTGGCCGGGGACTGACTTCAGGCGGTGTGCAATTCTTAGCAATATTTGGCTCTGAGAGAAAGACGAGCGGTGGGAGGGGCGTAGGTCGGCTCTGACCATTCGGCACGGCTCTCCCGCCAGCACTGGGCCCAGCTCCACAAACACCCACACTCACTGCCTCGCTACACAGGGAATTATGTAAGGAAATTACCGTATTTTAGGGATTTTTCCTTCGTCTTGCAACGTGTTTCGCCCTTATCCTTCTCTTCATCTTTATATATATATATACCTGTATATACTGTCTATATATATATTATATATATATATATATATATATATAGTATATATACCGTATATATATATATATATATATATACAAAGTATATACATGCATATATATATATATACAGTATACTGTATATATATATATATATATATATATATATATATTATATATATATATATATATATATATATATATATATATATATATATATATATATGTATATATATATATACTGTATATACATTGTATATATATATATATATATATATATATATATATATGTATATAATTATATATATGGAGAGAGAGAGAGAGAGAGAGAGAGAGAGAGAGAGAGAGAGAGAGATCTACAGAACAAACATCATTATCTGGCCTCCTTTACACTATCAGTTCACCTCTCAAAGCTGTGTTATCTCAGTGTCTTATGTCGCAGTATATAAATGTGTGTGTATGTATGTTTGTGTTGGTGTGGGTTTCTGTATGTTTTGGTTGATGGAGGTCTAGGGAACAAACGGTAAATCTCTCCTCAAAGTCTATGCATGTGAGTCTAAAATCTTTAGCCCCATTGTTGTCAATATTTAGACACGTCGTGCCATTTAGGTGTCAATACTTTCCTAGTGAGTGATAGTGAGCCTGTAATTTAGAAGGAATCGGCCTTCGACCTGGGTATTTTTCTCCCCCCAAAATTACAAATTTATCTAGAGGGGGATCATGTGGACGTTTTATTTTAAGCTTGCTTAAGGTCTAGGGAGGAAACTAAATAAATAGTAAATAACTAATTATATCGGCCAATAAATACACTCTTCCCCCCTTACATAATTTTTTTTTTTTTTTTTTTTTTTTTTTTTTAAGAGACAATGAACAGAGGAAGGAAAAACACAGATAAAACAAAAAGGTCCATGTGCCTAAAGGCATTCTCCATTCATAAAATGTTTGTAACAACTGGATTTAAACTTTTGTAGATTGTAAGTTTGTGGAAAGCAACTCGAGGGAAGTGAATTCCAAAGAGTAGTAGTTCTAGGGATAAATGAATTTTGATAAGCAGAAGTTCTGCATTGTGGAGAAGAAAGTGTAAATTCATGGGCGCTCTCAGCTGCCCTAGTTCTACGGGGAAAGATGTGGAGAGGCGGCACAATTGAAGCAAGTTCCTCGGAACAATTGCTGTGAAAATATCTGTAGAATAATGCAAGGGAAGCAATGTTTCTTCATATGGATAATGTAGGAAGGTCCTGTATGATTGCAGGGTTATTGATTAATCTAATAGCTTTTCTTCCCTTCACAATCTCTCTCTTCCAATAATACAATTCCCATTCATAACACTGGCTCACTCATACTATACGTATTCATTCAAGGCACATAGACACCAGCTAAAAGGAAGATGTCGACAGGCTGATGTATGAACATGACATTGTGTTGTATTCGTTACAGAGTCACTGCCTGTATGTTCTTTATGTTTTTCAATCAAAACACAAACTGACCAATATATGATTTAAACCTTTTATGTAACACATTATTAGGGAAGATACTATAAACTGAATGCAGACCACATTAAATATAATTACAAATAATGTGAGTGAGCCCGGGAGCTAAGACCCTATTCCAAGTTTGTATGTCCAAACTCTTTAACATTAACCTCAATATCTCACAAACAGCTAGAGTAATCCACCTGATATTTATACTATTTGGGAAGGGTCTACCAGGTAACAGGTGTGGAAATTAACAGACCATTAAATTTTGCCCTAGCCCTTTTTGAGTTACAAAGGTTAAGGTTCACGAGTTCTGGAATTAAATCCTTATTTGCAACAGGGTATAGTATATTCCATGCGTTCTAACTGTTGACCAATGAGGGATCATGGATATAGCCTGTCATTTACAACATAACTTGTGGGTGGTCACTGGGTTTTTCACATACAAAAGGAAACACCCTGAAGCTTACTGACAACAAATACCTTGCATGATGAAGGAATTAGATTATTGGGTAATATATGGCAGAATGAATAAATATGTAAATTAATTGTACTGTAAGTTAATATAATAAAATCCCAATTAATTTACATCCCATCGGTAATATAAATCTGACAGGTTCAATTTGTTCATTTAGGCTCTGCGAACAACTTTGGTATTAGTGTTCGATGTTATGGAGGCACTAGGTGTTTAGGAGTACTGCGTCAAAGGCTTCGGAGATGATAAATCTCACAGTGTAAAAGCTACTGCAGTCGGCAGAGAAAATCTGGTAGGTTTACTTTTTCATTTTGACTCTGCACACACAAGAACAGCATATGTTTTTGTTTTATTTATTCAAAGCTGTGGAGGCAGCCGTTTAGGAGGAGTCGTGCGTCAAAGGGTCAGGAAACGAACAACAAGAAAATCAAAACTCCCAATTCAGCAAATCACAGTTCTCTTCATGACTGAATAGGGAATTATGATATCCTGCATATACAGATAATATTTAAATGCAAGCAAGTAAAACAAAACGACTAAGGCTACTTATTGTTTTCAAATATGCATAATCCAAATGTTTGTATATTAATATGTATGTATTATTGCACAGAAAGTGCTTTTAAATATAAGTATGAATGACTTGCATTAAAAAGACAGTATGCTAAGCAATGTTCAAATATTTCACAATGGTTTTTGCTATACCGAAGGTAATGCAAGCTGCCCACAACAACCAGCCACCTGCAACCCCCGGAAGTTACCAGGACGCCCCAAACTGCCCACACACACTAAAGCCAAAAGGACCAGGCACAGCCCTACAACCGGGGTCACCTACAGCAGGCGCACCAAAGACCTAACTCCGTACAACACTTAAACAACCAGAGGTATCGCGGACCAGTGGGGCCTTACAATACTGAAGCCCGTTCTTCAACCGTTCTCTCTCAAAAGGAACGGGCTCGGTATAGGAAAGTCACCCCGAGGACAGGTGTACCAACACCCTACAATTATAGATCAAACTAGCTGCAAGGACAGTAGTTCCCTTTCCAAATTTCCCTTACCCACTCTAAGCCACTCTTTGGACACTTGATCCTCTGTTTTGGAGGACAAGCAGCCTAGAAGGGTCGCTAGATCTGTTGTTGCTTATTTTCCTTTGTACTACTCCAGTGTACCATCAGACTGGTTTCCGTAAAGGAGAGGGTTCAAATTGAGCGAAGGTGAATGAGTGGAGAATATATGCACTCAAACTGGGACCCGAACACTTATGACGTGATGCTACCAGGGGAGATGTGTTGATATTGAGAGAGAGAGAGAGGGATATGAAATATGGTATAGAGAATGTCCCCATTCTTCCGTCTGGTTAACAAATCATACCATCGCCACCTTCTCAACCTCGTTTCCGCAAGTTTTCCATATCTTTTGGTCCCTTGTTTATGGTCGTACCCTGTCTCTCCTTCTCCCTCATGTTTCCTCTTCAAATTTACCCTTGTTCCACATTTCCCCTCATTTTCCCAATCCCTTCCTTGTGGTTTCTATATTTTCCTCTTGGTAATTACTATTTGTTTGTGTGTACCAACTTACCAATTTATTTACTCCCATTTATCTTTGCCATATGGACGTCGTCCCCAATTTCCATTATCTCGTCATTTACCCCATTATTTCCCCAAATCCTTGACCCTTTGTCACGCACATTTCCTTACTTCTTAATGTCCACCATTTTGTATCCCATTTCCTCTGTGCTAACCCCCACCTCTCCATCTCCCTCCTGCCACCACCCACCAAATAGCCTATCTGTCCTATAGTAGTTGTTGGACTGGCGATTGCTGATAGGATGTTCACCTCTCCGTTCTCTTCAACCCCTCTTGGCTCTTGCCCTCAAGTTCTCCCTCCTCTCACTGTCATTAATGACTACAGATCCTCTACTCTCCTAAGATCTTTCGTTAAATCCCCCCTCCCCCTCCTTTCTCTCTCTCTTCTTACACCTCTTTTAGTACTTTGCTATAGTCTTCCATTTATTACTTTATATAAAGTTAGATTGGGGTAG
>JBAKBP010034087.1:15000-21120 GCA_037953745.1 Lithodes maja | reverse complement strand
GTTGGCTATCCACAGTCTCCTCGCCACACATACCTCCACAAGTGCACTACCATTCACCTCTGACGGTACCCCCACCCTCCCACCACTCCATCAATTTTCCTATCACGCACCTTCCCATTCATATCCCCAATCAGAAATATTCTTTCGCTCTTGCCAAGCTTATCCAGGCACGCCTCCACATTCACCCAGAACTCAGGGATCTGCCTTGCTTAGGCCAATCGGCTTTCTGCAGACTCCCATTTTCTTATGTTCTTATGTTAACTCCGGGTACCTCCGCTAGTAAATATATAGATATATTTATTAGAACTTAGCAACGAAAGAACTCCTGAACGAATGGACCGCCATATATATTCCCCAACTTTATATAGAGACTCGAGAATCGTCGAAGAATTATGGGAAAGAGGAGGAAACGAAGGGAAATAATGGTCGGGTTATGGGAGAGAAATATGGAAGAAGGAGAGAGGGGGATATATCGAGAGAGAGAGAGAGAGAGAGAGAGAGAGAGAGAGAGAGAGAGAGAAGAGAGAAGAGAGAGAAATATGGAAGGAGGAGAGAGGGGGATATATCGAGAGAGAGAGAGAGAGAGAGATTTACATAGATTTACATAGATTTACATAGAATTACATAGATACACTGGCCACACAGATCTTACGATCCCTGCGAGGTGACCAGGACTTAATCCTAATAGAGATAGCAACCCTAAGATAAAGTGGAAGGAAAGGATAGCAAAGATGAAGGAGAGAGAGAGAGAGAGATTTAAAGATGCATAGATATATAGAAAGGTAAACACACAGGTAAATGGATAGATAGATGGATTTTTTGTTCTTGTTTTGGGTTTATCTGAGTGTTCGATATCAGCGCAATGTTATATGAGCAATGGACTTGAGGGCATATATACCATTAGGTGTTCAGTCCTCATGTCATAGTAGGAGTAACTTCAAACTGTATTATTTTTCTGTATGCTAATGTAATGTACCTATTATGACAATAAAATATTTGATTTGATTGATTGATAGATAGATAGATGGATGGATAGATAGATAGATAGATATATAGATACATATATACATATATATATATATATATATATATATATATATATATATATATATATATATATATATAGATAGATAGATAGATAATAGCTATATAGATATATAAATAGCTATATAGATAGATAGATAAATAGATAGATAGATAGATAGATAGATAGATGTTACACTTACAGAAATGTGAGCGTTATGGGGGGGAAATATGGGAAGGGGAATGTGGATAAATCTTGGGGGAGGAAGGAATTAGGAGAAGAGGTGTGTGTGTGAGAGAGAGAGAGAGAGAGAGAGAGAGAGAGAGAGAGATGGATATAGATTAGGGAAACAGAGAAATTCAGGATAATATAGGAACATTCTCCCCAATTTAAGGGGGGGTCACCGGCTTTTTTATCTTTCTCTCCTTTTCTCTCTTCCCCTGGCTTGTATCCATTCGGCCCCTTTCAGCCAACTGTTTTAAGACGTTTATCCCCATCCAGGTGTTAATTTATGGAGAATGTATGGAGTAATCCGGCTTCGCCGGAGAAATTTTTCTATCGAAAAATGTACACATTTAGCTTGCTGTCAAAACAAAAATATATATATGCTGGCTCGCTACCGCTCGCCAGGAAAATATTAACACCTGGATGGGGGTAAAAGACTTAAAACAGTATGCTGAATGGGGCCGAATGGATACAAGCCAAAGAGAGGGAGAGAAAGAGAAAAAAGCGAGGTGGGGTCCCTTAAGTCCCCATATCACCAAGGGGGTAGAATAGAGCGTGTTCTGCATTACTGGCGTGTTCTGCATTACTGGCGTGTTCTGCATTACTGGCGTGTTCTGCATTACTGGCGCTAAAATTGCAAAGTTCCCATCACATGTTCAGTTATTGTGAAGGGGGTGTAGTGAAATATGGGGCTTAATCATCATATATACTTGGTCTTAAGGTGAGGCTGATGGACTGTTGAGGTTAAGGGGAGATGGGTCGTTTTTCTGGTCCCCTTTCTCCCTCGTGTTAAGCCCCAATCGTTTTGAAATTATAAGACGATTGACCCATTAGTTTGGTGATTTTAACACATTTCGCCCCATTTCGTTGTCAGTTGTAAGACCTTTCGTGCCATTTAGGTGTCTATTATTTCCTGGCAAACGATAGCGAGCCTGAAATTTTAAGAGAAAACGGCCTTCGGCCGGGACATTTTTCTACCGAAAAATGCACAAATTTATCTTGAAGGGGGGTCTAGGGGGTGTTTTTCTAAGCTTGATGTAGGTCTAGCGAGGAAACTAAGAAATAAAGGAATAAATGAATTAATAGACCAAAGAAAAACAAAAAACGGACCTTAATATGATGCAGAGACATAGTAGTTTTATCATTTTCTATTAAGTATCGAAAAACTAGCTGCTAAGGGATTCCATTTATCGCCAACTGAAAAGAAACAGAGTATAGTTCCTTTCCTCTCAGAGATTTTATTTATGGAAGTCAAAATAATGTAATTGAATTTAGAGTGTAGTATCATATTTAACAGTTGCATAAGGTGAATTACCGACTGCATAGCAAGGAACTCTCTTAACACCCTGTACCATAGCAAGGAACTCTTAACTCCTACTGTACCATAGCAAGGAACTCTCTTAACTCCTACTGTACCATAGTAAGGAACTCTCTTAACTCCTACTGTACCATAGCAAGGAACTCTCTTAACTCCTACTGTACCATAGCAAGGAACTCTCTTAACTCCTACTGTACCATAGCAAGGAACTCTCTTAACTCCTACTGTACCATAGCAAGGAACTCTCTTAACTCCTACTGTACCATAGCAAGGAACTCTCTTAACTCCTACTGTACCATAGCAAGGAACTCTCTTAACTCCTACTGTACCATAGCAAGGAACTCTCTTAAACTCCTACTGTACCATAGCAAGGAACTCTTAACTCCTACTGTACCATAGCAAGGAACTCTTAACTCCTACTGTACCATAGCAAGGAACTCTCTTAACTCCTACTGTACCATAGTAAGGAACTCTCTTAACTCCTACTGTACCATAGCAAGGAACTCTCTTAACTCCTACTGTACCATAGCAAGGAACTCTCTTAAATCCTACTGTACCATAGCAAGGAACTCTCTTAACTCCTACTGTACCATAGTAAGGAACTCTCTTAACTCCTACTGTACCATAGCAAGGAACTCTCTTAACTCCTACTGTACCATAGTAAGGAACTCTCTTAACTCCTACTGTACCATAGCAGGAACTCTCTTAACTCCTACTGTACCATAGTAAGGAACTCTCTTAACTCCTACTGTACCATAGCAAGGAACTCTCTTAACTCCTACTGTACCATAGCAAGGAACTCTCTTAACTCCTACTGTACCATAGCAAGGAACTCTCTAACTCCTACTGTACCATAGCAAGGAACTCTCTTAACTCCTACTGTACCATAGCAAGGAACTCTCCTAACTCCTACTGTACCATAGCAAGGAACTCTCTTAACTCCTACTGTACCATAGGAAGGAACTCTCTTAACTCCTACTGTACCCATAGCAAGGAACTCTCTTAACTCCTACTGTACCATAGCAAGGAACTCTCTTAACTCCTACTGTACCATAGCAAGGAACTCTCTTAACTCTTACTGTACCATAGTAAGGAACTCTCTTAACTCCTACTGTACCATAGCAAGGAACTCTCTTAACTCCTACTGTACCATAGGTTACTACCATAAATGTACCCCCCAGTACCAAGCAATGTGGCCAAAATGGCTTCAGAGGCAAGATATAATTACCTCCCACCTCAAAAGTTGATGAAACACTGACCCAGACAGCCTGTGGAAGCTTGCAGTCAACCTAAGAAATGTTACAAATTCCTTAGAACAGTGTTTACAAGTCATGGTCACCAGCCACTGGCTGATACTGGCAGTTACAAGGACCGTATATTACAGCCGTCGCTGGGACTGGGAATGATTTATCTACTGACGGCTGGCAGCCATCGCTGGGAGTGTAAAGGTTAAGGGGAGATGGGCCGTTTTTATGGTTGTTAATTTATTTAATCCTTTTTTTTCTTAGGTTCCTCGCTAGACCTCCATCAAGCTTAGAAAAAACGCGCCCTTGTACTAGACCCCTCCTTAAAGATAAATTTGTAAATTTTTCGGTAGGTTCCTCTTAAATTTCAGGCTCGCTATCGCTCGGTAGGAAAAATATCGACACCTAAATGGCATGAAAGGTCTTAAAATTGACAACGAAATGGGACGAAAGGTGTTAAAATCGTCAAACTAATGGGCCGAACAGCTTAAAATCTCAAAACTAATGGGGCTAAACACGAGGGAGAAAGCGGTCCCGAAAACTGGCCCATCTCCCCTTAATTCAATTATACTATTTTTACTTTCATAAATTAAAGCTTAAAAAGGAACGGTACTTGTGCAGCAAACTGTACGGTCGCGCTAATAAGTCATTTCCTAGCTGTCATTACGTTTGGCTTGCTCTGTGCTGTATTTAATGTCTGTCAGATGTTGGATAGGGTGGGTAAGTGTAGGAACATGTTTGTATATTTCACTCGATATGAAGAAATAAAGCTTGGATACTGCCGACACCAATTATTGATCAAAACATACTTGGTGCCCAGACATGACTTATTAGCGCGACTGTACATGGATCTATTGGTACACCCGGATGTCATAGTCTCAAGCCCACTCGTAAATATTCGTGAACTTCAACTATTTCTAATTATGAAAGTATACCCTCGAAACTAATTTTATAATATCATTTTCTATACATCAACTACAACGCTATATAAGTCTATTTTTGTCCAGTTGAGGGTAAATTGCCATGTTTCTATCTTGGTTACTCGGCTATAAGGTAGATTTTGTAGCGAAATATGATGTTAATTATGAAAACTTGGCATTAATACGCCACACAGCCATAATAGTTTCATATATTTCCATTAAGTATCGAGAAATCAGCTACGAAGGGATTCAATTTACCATCATTCTATCCAAAAATCAACCCAGATAATTATAATTGCATCAAGGAACCATAGAGGGTCCAGGAATTCTTAGGAGTGGCCTGGAGACTATGGTATGCGAGTGTACAGTCGCGCTAATAAGTGATGTCTCGCCACCAAGTATGTTTTGATCAATAATTGGTATCGGCAATATCTAAGCTTCATTTCTTCATATCGAGTGAAATATACAAACAGGTTCCTACACTTACCCACCCTATTCAACATCTGACAGACATTAATACAGCACTGAGCAAGCCGAACATAATGACAGCTGGGACATGACTTATTAGCGCGACCGTACAATACAGTCTAGTCTATTTTTAACCTTGATCAAATGGGGACCTCTGTGTCACAAACGATGTGGTTGATAGCGTGTCTGCTTAAGGGGAGATTTCCACTTGAGAGATGATAGCGTGTCTGCTTAAGGGGAGATTTCCACTTGAGAGATTTTTTTCTTGACCCCTTTCTCCCTCTTGTTTAGCCCCATTGCTTTTCTAATTTTAAGACGTTCGCCCCATTATTGTGCGATTTTAAGAACTTTCGACCCATTTCTGTCAATTTTAAGACCTTTCGTGCCATTTAGGTGTCGAATTTATCCTGGCGAGCGATAGCGAGCCTGTAATATAAGAGGAAGCGCTTTCAGCCGGGACATTTTTCTGCCGAAAAATGTACCAAATTATCTTGAAAGGGGCTCAGGGGGTGAAATTTCAAGATTGCTGAAGAAGTAGGAAACAAACCAAAACCTCCCCTTAAGGCGGTGTCACACGAGCGATTTTTCCGTCAGGTTTTTACGAGCAATTGTTGACTGGCAGCTTCAAAATACAAGTTTCATAAGAATTAAACTACCTAACATTATCTGCCTTCGATCTAGTTTCCGAGTACAATGCGAAAATGTCCCTAAATATCACCAGACAGAACTTGCTCATGGAAAATTGACGGAAAAAGCGGTCGTGTGACAGTGGCTTAACCATACTCTATACTGTAGGTAGCACCAACGAACTTGACAATAATCTTGACCTCTTAAGGCGGGTGACCTGTGTTTTGTTATTTCTGTCCTTTTCTCCTCTTTCTCTGGCTTGTATCCATTTGGCCCCATTCAGCCTACTGTTTT
>JBAKBP010034087.1:0-12500 GCA_037953745.1 Lithodes maja | reverse complement strand
CCTGCAGATTTCCATTTAAGCTAGATATGTACATTTTTCGGTAGAAAAACTACCCGTCCAAAGGCCGGTTTCTTCTACATTGCAGGCTCTCTATCGCTCGCCAGGACATAATTGATACCTGAATGGGGCGAGACGTCAAATAGCCGGCAAACTAATGGGGCAAAGCGTCTTATAATCGCCAAACTTAGAGTTAATGCCCCTCGATGTTGGATTAACCCATTCCTTTTCATCATATTCTCTTTTACTATTAAACGATTATATGTATTCAGCTTAGGAAGGACCTCAAGCAATAATAATAATAAGGCTTCAAAGTATCTCAACCAACCTCAACTACCACTGATCCTTTCCAAGCTGCACAATATCGTCTAAATATACTGTAGCTAGACTAACATATAACACACGTCGCTGGTACTCAAAGGGTTAATATACTGTAGCTAGACTAACATATAACACACGTCGCTGGTACTCAAAGGGTTAATATACTGTAGCTAGACTAACATATAACACACGTCGCTGGTACTCAAAGGGTTAATATACTGTAGCTAGACTAACATATAACACACGTCGCTGGTACTCAAAGGGTTAATATACTGTAGCTAGACTAACATATAACACACGTCGCTGGTACTCAAAGGGTTAATATACTGTAGCTAGACTAACATATAACACACGTCGCTGGTACTCAAAGGGTTAATATACTGTAGCTAGACTAACATATAACACACGTCGCTGGTACTCAAAGGGTTAATATACTGTAGCTAGACTAACATATAACACACGTCGCTGGTACTCAAAGGGTTAATATACTGTAGCTAGACTAACATATAACACACGTCGCTGGTACTCAAAGGGTTATTATACTGTAGCTAGACTAACATATAACACACGTCGCTGGTACTCAAAGGGTTAATATACTGTAGCTAGACTAACATATAACACACGTCGCTGGTACTCAAAGGGTTAATATACTGTAGCTAGACTAACATATAACACACGTCGCTGGTACTCAAAGGGTTAATATACTGTAGCTAGACTAACATATAACACACGTCGCTGGTACTCAAAGGGTAATATACTGTAGCTAGACTAACATATAACACACGTCGCTGGTACTCAAAGGGTTAATATACTGTAGCTAGACTAACATATAACACACGTCGCTGGTACTCAAAGGGTTAATCATCTTGTTGGTTTTGGTATATTCATAGGCGTAATCAAACACGTTGAATGTTTTTATTCCGATTAAACGGTACATTAGTGCTGAAACTATCCAATATCTCTCTCTCTCTCTCTCTCTCTTCTTCTTTTCTATCCTTTCCTTCAACTTTCCTTTTCTATCGGATATGCCATCTCTACTAGAATTAAGTCCTGACCACCTCGTTTGGATCGTAAGGTCTGTGTGGCCAGTGTATCTATATAAATAACGTTCTCACTTTCACACTTTCTCTTCTATCTCTCTCTCTCTCTCTCTCTCTCTCTCTCTCTCTCACACCTTAGCTTTCAGGGACAGATATATGATTGATGAACGAGCGTGAAAAGAAAGAATTTAGGATTTGTTTGAGTTTGCCCTCTCAGTTTTAGCACCTTGGGGGGGGGGGGGGGAGGGAGAGGGAGAGGGAGAGAGAGAGAGATTTACATAGGTACACTGCCGCAGATAAAGTTAGCGTATGAGCTATCTGCAGACAAGGGGGTAAGACAGCTTAACAGACAGCTAACAAAGAGCTATAGACAGCCAGCCATCCACGGTCGATTGTAAATAAGATGCACAGGCAGACAGCGACTAGATTGCTAAGACAACTGAAGATTAAGGGGAGGTCTCCACTTGAGGGATTGTTTTCTTGACTCCTTTCTCCCTCATGTTTAGCCCCATTGCTTTTGACATTATAAATAGTTTGCCCCATTAGTTTAGCGATTTTAAGAACTTTCACCCCATATTAAGAAGTTTCGTGCAATTCAGGTGTCTATTTTATCCTGGCAAGCGATAGCGAGCCTGTAATTTAAGAGGAATCGGCCTTCGGCCGGGACAATTTTCTACCGAAAAATGTATACATTTATCTTGAAAGGGACTCGAGGGGGTGTAATTTTAAGATTGATGGAGGTCTAGGGAACAAACTAAATACCTCCCCTTAAGGGGGGATGGACGTTTTGATTTCCTCATTAATGTATATACAGTATATTACATAATTATTACATATTACATATTACATATTTTATATTACATATTACATATTACATATTTTATATTACATATTACATATTTTTTTAGTTTCCTCCCTAGACCTCCATCAAGCTTAAAAGAACACCCTCCCAAGACCCTCCCTCAAGATAAATGTGTAAATTTTTTCGGTAGAAAAACGTCCCGGCCGAAGGCCGATTTCTTCTTAAATTACAGGCTCGCTATCGCTCGCCAGGAAATAATTGAGACCGGCAGCTAAAATAATAAGATACACAGACAGACAGCTACTAGATTGCTAAGACAAGTTAAGATTAAAGCCGGTCACACACGAGTCATTTTAGATATACCAGTTTCCCTAAGGAGGGGGGGGGGGGGTGGGGGGGGGGGGGGAATGGCCGTTTTTATTGGCTCATTCATGTATTTTTTGTATGTTTTGTTTTGTTGGTTTTATTATTATTATTATTATTATTATTATTATTATTTTTATTTTATTATTATTTTTATTATTTTTATTTATTATTATTATTTTTTTTTTTTTTTTTTTTTTTTTTTTTTTTTTTTTTTACGTTCCTCCTTAGACCTCCATCAAGCTTTAAAAAAACACCCCCAAACAACAACGAAGGGCGGTGCGCTCTTCGGTGCCACTGGCAAGAGTGGCGAACTCCACATAGGTGAACACATAGGCACATTGGTAGGTAGATCACCCTTCAAGATAAATTAGTACATTTTTCGGTAGAAAAATGTCCCGGCCGAAGGCCGATTTCTCATTAAATTGCAGGCTCGCTATCGCTCGCCAGGAATAAATTGACACCTATATGGCACGAAAGATCTTAAAATTGACAATGAAATGGGGCGAAAGGTATTAAAACCGCCAAACTAATGGGCCGAAGGTCTTAACATCTGAAAACTAATGAGAGTTAGATAGCTTAACAGACAGCTAACAAAGAGCTATAGACAACCAGCCATATCCAAGGTCGAAGGTCCGGCAGCTAACTAAGATAAATAGCTACACAGACAGACAGACAGACAGCTACTAGATTGCTAAGACAAGTTAAGCTTATACCTGGTAACACACGAGTCATTTTAGCTGCGAGTTTCCTTAAGGGGAGGTTTTTAGTTTGGTCTCTAGATATCCTTCAAGCTTAAGATTACACCCCGTTGAGCCCCTTTCAAGATAAATTTGTACATTTTTCGGTAGAAAAATTTCCCGGCTGAAAGCCGGTTCCTCTTAAATTACAGGCTCGCTATCGCTCGCCAGGATAAAATCGACACCTAAATGGCAAGAAAGGTCTTAAAATTGACAGAAATGGGTTGAAAGTTCTTAAAATCGCCAAAATAATGGGGCAAACGTCTTAAAATTAGAAAAACAATGGGGCTAAACATGAGGGAGAAAGGAGTCAAGAAAAAAATCCCTCAAGTGAAAATCTCCCCTTAACCCGTTCTGTACCGGCAACGTCTTTTATATTTTATTCTAGCCATATTTAGAAGATTTTGTGAAGCTTAGGAAGGATCTGTGGTAGTAGAAAGGGTTATAAAGCGAGATAGTTCGAAGCATTTTGTGAAGCATTTGTGGTAGTAGAAAGGGTTATAAAGCGAGATAGTTCGAAGCATTTTGTGAAGCTTAGGAAGGATTTGTGGTAGTAGAAAGGGTTATAAAGCGAGATAGTTCGAAGCATTTTGTGAAGCATTTGTGGTAGTAGAAAGGGTTATAAAGCGAGATAGTTCGAAGCATTTTGTGAAGCATTTGTGGTAGTAGAAAGGGTTATAAAGCGAGATAGTTCGAAGCATTTTGTGAAGCTTAGGAAGGATTTGTGGTAGTAGAAAGGGTTATAAAGCGAGATAGTTCGAAGCATTTTGTGAAGCATTTGTGGTAGTAGAAAGGGTTATAAAGCGAGATAGTTCGAAGCATTTTGTGAAGCTTAGGAAGGATCTGTGGTAGTAGAAAGGGTTATAAAGCGAGATAGTTCGAAGCATTTTGTGAAGCTTAGGAAGGATTTGTGGTAGTAGAAAGGGTTATAAAGCGAGATAGTTCGAAGCATTTTGTGAAGCATTTGTGGTAGTAGAAAGGGTTATAAAGCGAGATAGTTCGAAGCATTTTGTGAAGCTTAGGAAGGATCTGTGGTAGTAGAAAGGGTTATAAAGCGAGATAGTTCGAAGCATTTTGTGAAGCTTAGGAAGGATATGTGGTAGTAGAAAGGGTTATAAAGTGAGATAGTTCGAAGCATTTTGTGAAGCATTTGTGGTAGTAGAAAGGGTTATAAAGCGAGATAGTTCGAAGCATTTTGTGAAGCTTAGGAAGGATATGTGGTAGTAGAAAGGTTTATAAAGCGAGATAGTTCGAAGCATTTTGTGAAGCTTAGGAAGGATCTGTGGTAGTAGAAAGGGTTATAAAGCGAGATAGTTCGAAGCATTTTGTGAAGCTTAGGAAGGATCTGTGGTAGTAGAAAGGGTTATAAAGCGAGATAGTTCGAAGCATTTTGTGAAGCTTAGGAAGGATCTGGTAGTAGAAAGGGTTATAAAGCGAGATAGTTCGAAGCATTTTGTGAAGCTTAGGAAGGATCTGTGGTAGTAGAAAGGGTTATAAAGCGAGATAGTTCGAAGCATTTTAATTGGTGGGGCCCCTTTTAAAACTGAATTCAATCGTCTAAAAGTAGCCACAGTCAAATTAAAAGGACGGTTCGGTACAGAAGGGGTTAAGTCTTGTGTTACCATACAAGAAATAAAATAGCAATGGATTTTTATTGAAGTCGGTTATGTAAGCCGAATTCATCTATTTAGGCTGAGGGATATAGGATACTTATATATTATCTGTCTCTATCTTTAAATGCATATATTGCTATCTATCTATCTCTATACTATATATTTATTTATATTATATTGTATTATATTTTATTTATTTATATATATACAGTATATATATATATATATATATATATATATATATATATATATATATTGTTACGTATCTTGATCCTCAAGTGGTTAACTTGATGAATCTAGATAGCACAGAGATATATATTAAGGTATCAGTCAGCTGAAGGCAAAACAAAAGTAAAATCTAATAAAATTATTTCCTGTTGTTGCTTCCTTTCCTTTTGGATCTTAGGACTTAGTATCCTTTATTGACTGATACTCTTTAATTATGAAAAATACTGAAACTAATTAAAGTCATGTAGTATTTATAAAGACTATATTTTAACCGAAGCTTAGTAGGCTATGGTTATGAACCGAATAAGTTATATCTAAAGGACTAATTCTATAAAAAGTCTTGAAAGATAAATATTAAAGTAAGAATATTTCAGTCTCTTACCCTATTTGAAATGAATAGATAGTTTTCTTATATGTCCTTTTATTTATATTTAATGTAATTATTCTTGGTTCTTGTCTGACGTTAATAGTATTATATTATTATTATCATCAGGATTAATATCAAAGTCACATAAAAAGTTAGATATATATATTTAATAATTAGTTAAATGTATTTCTTAACCACGTAACATTGGTTTGATTATGAGTAAATAAAGTTACAGGATCGTTTCATAGATTCGATTCAGGTCTCACTCAAATAATATGAAAAGCAAAATATAATATTTTGAAGCAAAAGAATTTTCTTCAGCTTAGGAAATCACTATAAGTAATATTAACACAGCCATGTTAGTCTAAGGCGATATTACTAATATGAGACAATAGCATCACCGTACTAAGCACCGTTAAGCAATGTAAGCTTAATTCAAAGAAAATGAAAGAACTCGTAAGTATTAATATAAAACAATAGTATTACTTTCATCATAACCCAATTACTTAAAGAGTTGCTTTAGTCCACAAGTTAGTCGACTAAAATAGTTAAGTACATAATAATAGCGTTAACGTTACTTCGCAATCAAATAGTTAAGTACACAATAATAGTAGCGTTAACGTTAATTCGCAATCAAATAGTTAAACACATAATAGTAGCGTTCACGTTAATTCCCAATCACATATCTCACTAACCAACATAACGTAAGTGTTTACACCGAACACACTTAACACACATTTATATAATCTGACTGACAGTCACAAATCCCATTATAATACTTCACCCCGTCTTCCTCCAGCTGCAAGTTCACCTTCCCCAACTCCAAATGAGACTGATTTGAATGCCCACAACTCGGGTCTTATATACCAAACAATGATGGTGTAGGAACGAATCAGGAGGCGAGTGATGGTGCGCGCCCCTATCATAGCTCCTCGAGTTGCATAGCAGGTGCCTGGTCCAATCACAGCTCCCGGCGTCGATCATACGTCATAGCATCGTGGCATCGAGGTAGTTTGTAGGGTCCCCTATGACGCACGCAGGTGTGAAGGCTTGTTTGCAGGTATGCGGGCGAGGTAGTTTCCCCACTCGCTTCACCGTTTGGGTAGTTCGGCTCCTTCAACTCTAATTCTAACTCTTAAATTAACATACAGGGCTCCGTATGTCAGACCTCCCCCCTAGAAAAGAGTTTAAGGAGTACAGTACATAATATTAAACAGAATACATAAATAGATTCACCACCAGATTGGCAACAGCAAGATTATAATGAGGATATAATAAGGATATCACCCAAAGTAGGCAACGTCTCCAGGTACCACACAGAACATAGCCGGAACGTAGCTGGAGCGTTAATCGAACTGCAAGGCATCTCACAGCTGAAGGCTTAAAAGCGCACTACAAAAGCATGATATTTACCTCGCTACAAGGGAGAGCTAATTGCCAAAATCCTCTCATTAAATTAAAGTTACTGCTGTATGAGGGCAACCTGGTAAATGTAATCTTTAACAGATACGTGAAAGGCAATCGGCTAGCACGTTCTGGACCCCCTTAATATGTTTGACATCCAGGGAGTATTCCTGCAGCAACAAACTCCACCTGGTCAGTCGTTGGTTTTTATTTCGGAACCTATGCAAAAATTTTAAAGGGTGATGGTCAGTATACACAGTGATGGCACCAGAGGCAGATTGCACATAGACAGCAAAGTATTGAAGGGATAAAATTAATGCTAACAGCTCCTTCTCAATGACTGAATAGTTACGTTGGGCAGAATTTAATTTTTTACTGAAATAGCACACAGGATGCAATACCTCACAGTCGTCTTCCTGGAGCAACACTGCACCAACCCCGGTATTGCTCGCATCCACTGCCAGGGAAAAAGATCTGTTAAAATCAGGAGCTCTGAGTACAGGATAATTAGATAATATATATTTGGTAGCAATAAAGGCCTCTTCACATTCAGAGGACCACACAAACTTCACATCCTTACGGAGAAGATCTGTCAGGGGAGCAGTCAACTTGGAAAAATTTATAATGAAACGCCTATAATAGCCAATCATGCCTAGGTACCTTTGGATATGTTTCTTAGTGCTAGGAGTTGGGAATTCTAGAATAGACTCTACCTTTGCTTGAGGAGGTGCAACCTGCCCCTGACCTACCGTATATCCTAGATACTGGACCGTACTCTTTACAAAGGTGCATTTCTTAAGATTAACCACCAGATTGGCATCAGCAAGATTTAAGAACAGCAATCTAAGTTGGTAAAGATGCTCCTCCCATGACTGTGAAAAGATAAGAATATCATCGATGTAGACAACGCACCCAGGTACCCCTTCAGTCACCAAATTCATGAGGCGCTGGAATGTAGCTGGGGCGTTTTTCAAGCCGTAGGGCATTACGTTACAGCAGAAGGCTTGATTGTTAACTACAAAGCATGATATTTCCCTCGCTCTAGGGGTGAGAGCTACTTGCCAATATCCCTTCATCAAGTCAATCTTGCTGATATAGGTGGCTGTACCAATCTGGTCAATGCAGTCGTCGATCCGTGGCAGTGGGTAGGTATCGTTCTTTGTGACAGCATTGACTTGCCTATAGTCCATACATAACCTATGGCTCCCGTCTGGCTTTGGCACAAGTATGACCGGACTACTCCACTGGCTTAAGGCCCTAGTGATCAGTTCATTAGACAACATAAAGTCAAGCTCGACCTGCAGTATACTCCTGCGTTGTGGCGAGACACGGTAGGGGGATAGTTTAATGGGAGTTGCATCCCCTACGTCGATGTCGTGCACGGCCAAAGAAGTGAGCCCTGGAGTATCACGGAACACACTGGGAGACTGAGATAAAACAGAGATTAGTTGGTTCGCTTGATCAGAGGGAAGATGACATAGTTTAGATGGTAATTCCCTCCAAGCCACTGAATTATACTGAAAGTTGGATAGGCTACATGACAAGTCAAAGTCTGCATGGATACCTTCAGGCTCTGGAACAGTCTGTTGCGAGTCAGTAAGAGAACTGAAAACTTCGTCCGCACCAGGCTGTTCACAGGTCCTGACATTCACTGCCACAGTGGGAGAATCTGGAAGAGAGGAATCAGGGGACCTATGGTAGGGTTTCAACATATTTATATGGAATACTTGCGTGGGCTTTCTCCTGTCTGGGGTAGTTACTAGATAATCGGTAATGCTCACCCTCCGAATGATCTTATATGGGCCTCTGAACTTGGCAGATAATGGTTGGCCAAAAAGGGGGAGCAGGACCAAAACCTCATCACCGGGCTGAAACTCCCTCTCACGGGCTTTTCTGTCATACCATTTCTTCATGGAGCTTTTAGCCACGGTCAGGTTTTGAGCGGCAAACTCACATGAGGATCTCAGCCGGGTTTTGAAATCTGAAACATACTTGAGGAGGTTTTGGTTCCCCTCCTGGCCAACTAGGCTATCCTGCAATAGTTGCAAAGGACCGCTTACCTGGTGACCGAAAACTAGCTCATTAGGGGAAAAACCCAGGGATTCAGTTGGAACCTCACGAGTAGCAAATAAAAGAAAAGGTACCCCCTTATCCCACTCAACTCCGGTCTCTGTACAATATTTACGTAACATTCCTTTTAATGTCTGATGATATCGTTCGAGAACCCCTTGACTCTCTGGGTGGTAGGTGCTAGACTTAACATGCTCGATACCCAACTCCTTCAGGGACTGCTGAAAAATGTTAGAGGTAAAATTAGTTCCTTGATCACTTTGCACCTCATGGGGGAAACCCATTCTGGTGAAGAATTTGAGCAGTTCCTTGATGACAGTTGGAGCAGAGGTAGTCCTTAAGGGTATAGCCTCTGGGTAGCGAGTTGCCATGTCCATGATAGTTAATAAATAAATGTTACCTTGGGAAGTCTTAGGCAATGGGCCTACAATGTCCACTACCACCCGAGTAAAAGGATTCTCGAAAACGGGCAAGGGCACCAGAGGATGTACAGGCACCTTCTGATTGGGTTTTCCTGTCATCTGGCAAGTGTGACACACTCTACAACACTCCACTACATCTGCACGCATTCCTGGCCAGTAAAAGTGGGCTCTGATTCTGTCTAGAGTTTTTCTCACACCTAGGTGTCCTGCCAATGGTATACAATGTGCCATTTCCATGATATCTTTACGACAAGGTTTGGGGACTACTACTTGATGGACGTCCCAAGCCCCGTCATCGATTGGTCTGTGTGGCGGTCTCCATCTTCGCCATAATACTCCTCCTTTGAGGTAGAAACATTCACCACCCTCCTTCTCACATTCTTCTTCACTCACGGACCTGGCAGCTAACTCCTTGCATTCACGATCATCTCTCTGTAGCTCTACCAGGCCACTAGGACAATTTGGAGGGGTTTCATAGTCATCGTTAGGGTCAAGATGAGCCATAAAGGTGTCAGATAAATCCACCTCAGTCACATCATCAGGCACAGTTGGAGCGTCATTCACACTCTCATCATCCCTTTCATCAACTCTTACATTCGGTACATTTCTGTCGGAGGGAACTGCTACTTGAGACATTGAACGTGTGACAGCACACACAGGGAAAACTGTTGGCATCTCCTTTTCGAGCTCACCGGTTAGTGGCTCGTTAACAGGGAAAAGTGACAAAATGGGGTCTGGTCGGACCTTCTCACCTGCTACATCATTCCCCAAAAGGAGCGTTACCCCAGGCACAGGGATATCTTGGGACCTACACAAAGCTATGGTGGCCTCACCCTGTAGTAACTCACATTCAATTTCGCCTTTTACCAAGTATGCATAAAACTGGCCTCCAGCACCTCTCATTACAACTGGTTCGCCAGGTGGGCACTCAGTGTAAGGATTCACCATGAGGGTGCTAGTAGAACCTGTGTCTCTCAGAATTTTTACCTCATGCATACAACCATTTAATCTCACGTTGCCAGATGAAATAAAGGGACGGTAACTGTCCTGCACTGATGGTGAAATTATTATTGGCTTAACCCTAGTGGGTTGCACCACACATGCTACTACACCCCTGTCTAGATGTTTTAAGTTAGCTGCTAGGTACTCCTTCTGTCGAGAGTCCTGCATTAAAGGAACTTTTGGTGCTAGGTACTCCTTCTGTCGGGAGTCCTGCATTACAGGCACATATGGAGTTTGAGATACGGCGGCAACTGTCTGCCCCGATCTCTCCGTTCTCTCCTTGGCCCAGCACTGATAAGCTAGGTGGCCTCTCTTGCCACAAAAAGTACATACTTTAGGGGATACGGGAAAGTTCCCTCTTTGAGCATTACTATTAGTTTGGGGCCCACCTCTGTTACCATTGCCCTGAGTCGCATTTTTAGTTGGGGGAACAATTCGGTTTTGGCTAGCTGGGGAAGACGTTATAGGCTTGTGACTGGGTCGGTCAGATTTGTGATTGGGATACTTAAAATTAGAGCTAGAATTATCGTAGGGCTTCTTTCCACGAAATTTGTTGTTGAGCACGTATGTGTCAGCCATGTCAGCGGCGTCAGCAAGACAATCTACCTTTTTCCCCTTTAAATGATAGGATACAGAAGAATCAATTTTCCATAGGAAATTTTCTAACAGGACCAACTCCTTCAGATCGTTGTAGCTTGTGACTTTCTTACTCTTGACCCAATGATTGAAAGTTTTAGTCATGGTCCTGGCAAATACCTTATGAGTTTCTTCTACTTTCTTCTGGTTTTTACGGAAAGATTGCCTGTAAGCCTCAGGCTGCAATTGATAGGTTTTTAGGATAGCTGCTTTGAGATTGTCATAATCCTGCCTAACTTCTGCTACTTCTGACAAATACGTGGCTCGAGCCTGCCCTGTCAAAACGGTTTGCAACATGAAAGGCCATTGATCTCTTGTCCACTTCATACCTCCAGCAACTTCCTCAAACAAAACAAAGAAATCCTGCACATTATCCTCAGTGAAAGGTGGAATGACACTAGTCATAGTTAATCCCAGAGGGGGAGCAATTTCGGGAGCATTTGTATTGACATTTAGTTGAGCCGTACGATATTGATATTCACATTGTTCGGTCGTTGCACTGGCATTTATTCTGGCTAGTTCTATACTTGCGTTGGCTTGTTCGGCATTTATTCTAGCTAGTTCTATATTTGCGTTGGCTTTTATGCTGGCTTCTTCGGTATTTGCTCTGGCTTTTATGCTGGCTTCTTCGGCATTTGCTCTGGCTTGTTCGGCATTTATTCTGGCTAGTTCTATTTTTAGTCTGGCTAGTTCCAGTACTTGATCACCGATCAAACCAGGTGGCAATTGTTCATCAAGTGGGCTAGGTATCCCACCAACTGCTCCGTCACCCTCCCCGCCTTCTACAGGGAACAGGCGGGTCTTTATGGTCTGAGCCACTTCTACTTTGGACATGTTTGAGACAGTTAATTGGAGATGTGAGGCAAGCACTTTCAGTTCAGATTTTGACAGACAGTCAATATCAGGGGCTGTGGGTTCTGATTCTATGAAAACTCTAGCATCTTCTTCATTAATTAGTTGAGGCATGATTAATATTTGGTTTTTAAGTAGTGAAACGGTAATGAAACTGAGTGAAACTATATGAAACGAATCCTGGCAAGGTCGCCACTCTTCTGTTACGTATCTTGATCCTCAAGTGGTTAACTTGATGAATCTAGATAGCACAGAGATATATATTAAGGTATCAGTCAGCTGAAGGCAAAACAAAAGTAAAATCTAATAAAATTATTTCCTGTTGTTGCTTCCTTTCCTTTTGGATCTTAGGACTTAGTATCCTTTATTGACTGATACTCTTTAATTATGAAAAATACTGAAACTAATTAAAGTCATGTAGTATTTATAAAGACTATATTTTAACCGAAGCTTAGTAGGCTATGGTTATGAACCGAATAAGTTATATCTAAAGGACTAATTCTATAAAAAGTCTTGAAAGATAAATATTAAAGTAAGAATATTTCAGTCTCTTACCCTATTTGAAATGAATAGATAGTTTTCTTATATGTCCTTTTATTTATATTTAATGTAATTATTCTTGGTTCTTGTCTGACGTTAATAG